>AYEL01076556.1:0-131843 GCA_000484575.1 Olivierus martensii
ATTATATTATTTGTGTAGGAGTGGCTCTTGTCCCAGTGTGGTTCTTGCCGGTTTCTGATGTAAAATAAAAATGTCTATATTTCCTGTAACTGAAGAAATGTGAATAAAAATTTTTATCATTTATATACCGTTTGCTAACTGATAAAATTTATTAATTTTGTGGCAATATTAATTTGAGAGTGTCGAGTTAAGTTGACAAATAGTTACGTGTAAGCGTTATTAATTTCAATAATAATAATTTAATAACGCATATAAGTAATTTATATATATGAATCTTCAGAATCAAATATTATCTGCATTTATTCCTTGATAAAAATTAATATTAACATACAGTATATTCCTATAAGTAAACGGAATGTTTTGAGTATACGTATCCCAGAATTCTTTGCGCGACTGGCTACAGCCTGTAGCATTGGCTGGTATACGAGAGGGCACCTCCATGTATTTTAACCTCCTTGGTGTGTTCGTGAACCGAAGCATCGTTCGTAAAGCGAAGCAAAATTTGTTCGTAAACCGATTTGTTCGTGAACCGAGACGTTCGTGATTTGAGGTATCACTGTATATTGAATCAGTTTTTCTGTTTATATTTAAATGATGAGTACCTGCAACATTTCTTAACAATAAAATTTATGAAATTAACTGTAGAGCTTCGATTTGTTATTTGATGATTACTGAAATAATTTTTTAAATAATACTAATCGAATGTAGTAAATCTAATTACCTGTACGTTTATTAGCTTTGTTATATTATATTTTTTGTGAAATATAATCACTTATTTATTGTTTTCGTTACAGATAATTGCTTTTATTTCACTTGGTGGTATAATTGTTTTCTGGAAATTACTAACTTACAGAGGTAAGTGATTTTAGTAGTAATTTTTATTATTATAGTTTTTGCTGTATACACATAAACGAGCAGAATTGTTCAAATATATTCAAATATAAAAATCTATATATTACTGCGAAATAAACACAATATTCAAAACTATCCAAAACAGATTTTTTCAAAATATCAATTAAATTATTTTAAATTTTTAAAACAAACCTCTACTGAAAATTAATATAATAATAATTTTAACTTTTTACATTGAAATTTTTTAGTTGTTAATATAAAATCTGATGTAATTAAAAAATTTTTTTTGACAATTATATTTAATGTCTTCTATAAAGTAATAGATTTAAACAAGAAAATTTTTTACAGATAAAAATAAAAAATGTTTTCGGAAAAGAGATAAAATTGCATTTTATATAAGAATAACAATAAAAAAGGTAATAATTAATTTTTAATTATAATCCCTATAATATACAATAATTTATTTAAATTACAGTAGTACTTTGACTTATGAATCATTTAACACAAACTTAGGAACTTTTTCATACCTTTTTTTGCAGAGCAAACTTATTCTTGAGATATGAACCATGATTTTTAATAATATATTTGTAAAATATTTTCTATAAGTTTCATATAAAAATATCTCAATTATTTTTTGAAATATGCATATATCTGTTAAAATGATAAAGACTGCTTATTCTTGATAATATTAAAGATCTAAATAATAATTACTAATTATATCAAATACTTTGTTAAGTAATTTTTAACTTGCAAAGTCACTGATTAGAACGAGTGTCAATACTACTAATTATAACTACCTAACGGCTACTTCTAAAACTTTGTATATCTCTACATCTGCCAATTACCTGTTTTAAAAGCTAATTTAAAAAAAAAGGTGTAAAAAGTTAGGATGTGTAAAAATGTCTATAAATTAATTAGTAAATAATAAGGAACATGAAAATTAACTCCTGATCAAGTGCTACTTGTGATTGTTTTTTTTTTATAACATTTTATGTTTATAATTTTTGAGGTGAAGCAGTGAAAGTCATAAATTTTGTTTTATAAAATATTTTATCCAATTTAATATTTAGGTTTATAAGATGAGAGAATAAAAAAGTTTATATAAATTCTAATTGAAGTTTTCTTGAATGTTTTCTGGCAAATATATCAATATAAGTGATACAAGGTAGAATCAAAAAGTCCAGGACTTTATTTTTTAAAAAACTCTAAAATATGTATATACATCTAGCTATCAAATTTTTCGAAGTATTAGCCTTGTCTATTTATACATTTTTTCCAGCAAGTGCTTTGGAAAAGTCATTCTTTGAAACTGTCTTTATCGCATCTGTCATAATGGCCTTAACCTCTTGTTTTATCTTGAAATCTTTATCCTTTAAGCAGATTTTTTAGTCTCAGAAACAAGTAAAAATCATAAGACAGGAGTATGTAATGGATGTTGTAAAACAGTTACAGAATGTTTATCTAGTATTTGGTAATTGTTTGAGCACAGTATACTGGAGCGTTATCATGCAGCAATTTCCAGCCATTTCTTTGAAATTCTGGTCTTTTCCTCCTAATTTCATTTCTTAAATGATGCAAAATATAAAAATATACAATTTTATTAATATATTGCCACTCATGGTTGAATTAGCAATGAATAATTCCTTAATATCAAAAAAAGATTGATGGCCAATCAAATCAGTAGTTATCTTTGATGCTTGTATTGTCCATCCATGAAAGACGCGCCTAGCTAAGGTAGATGAGTCCAAACACGAAAGGGAGAGTCTCAGTCAGTATAATGATGGATGAGAATGGTTTCAGTTTAGTTTTGTTAAATATACTATTTCCAATGTCAAAACTAATCATTTAGCATTTGACATTACAATAAACATCCCTTCAACTTCAGTTATCTTGCATTTGAAAACATCCATGTGTGAAGCTGTCATCCCTATTTTGTTACTGGACTCATTCATTTAGTGCATACTTGCGTTGATGGTTGCGGCTAAGCTGGACTGACAGTATGCCCATCTTTAAATCACTTGTACCATTCAAATGTATAGGTTTGTGACAAAGATTGGTTTCCATATGCTTCACAAAGCATGTTAAAGGTCTCCACGGGTGTTTTTGCAATAAAAAGCAAAATTTAATTGCAATTCTTTGCTCAAATACTGACATGTTTACAATTGATGTTGCATAAAAACTGGTGTTCAATACACTGTGTGTATTGTAAGTTTGAGACATTTTAATTTACCCACTATGGTATAGCAGCATCATTTACCATCCTAGCAGAAATTTTCAGAACTAACTTTTTTATATCAAACAAAATTCTGTCACCACAGAAGTCTCATATTAAATATGAAATCATTCCTCTTAATAGTTTGAGTTATAGCTTTTCAAAATGTGAACTTTAATTATGAACATCCTGTATATATTTATAGTAAAACATGTTTATAATCTTAATGAAAAGCTAAATTAATGAAAGCTAACATTTGTTTTTGAGAATTATTTTATATATCAATTCTCATTTGTATGAATGTAGTTAAATACTGAAAATTTAAGCAATCAAATTAATTTTTAAATTTCTTTTACAGTTAAATCCAATTTATGGATCTCTTCATCCCAACTTTACAGAATGCATTTTGCCTGGAGTTGTTTTAATGTAATATTTCTTTAATATTTGTTATACTAAGTCAAATATATATTTAATTAAAATAATGATAATGGTCTTATTAAAAACAAATTAAAATTATAATACCATATATCATAATAAACATCCAAAATTATTATTTCAAATCATTTTAATATTAGATTTTATAAAGCATAGAGTTAATTTATAATGCATTATTGTATTAGTTACAAAATTATTTATTTCAGAGTGATATTCATAATGGCAGAAGCATTAACTGCTTTAGCTTTGGTTAGTGAGAAAAGAGATGGCTTAATGGAAAGAGATTGGATAGCAGGTTAAATTCATATAAAAAGTCATTATTATTATTAAGATATTTATTTTACAAAATATTTATGGTGGTAATAATTTTAATTTCAGGAGCAACAGAAACAAATATCATTCTTGCATTAGCTATGACACAATTTTTAGTTATGCTGGTGCAAGTGGGATTTTGTCATTTTATGATTTTAGTTTTATTTGGAGTAAAATTGAGAGGTTCATTTTTCCTTCTTTTTCTGCTTACTATTTTACAAGGGACTTGTGGAATGTGTTGTGGTGAATATTTCTAATTCATTTATTTGTTAGTTAACAATAGTATATTTTTTGAAAGATTAAAAAACAATAATAATAATGCTATAATTATAAATACTGCCATAATAGAAAAATATTTCTTTAATTTATTTAGACAAAATTTTAATTAAGGAATGATTATATTTATTTCAAAATGATATAGAGCATCTTTATTAAAAAATGAAATGATGATACAGTAGATTGTAACAACATACACTACATCATTTATTATATACCACAATGAATATATACAATTCTAATTTTACTGTATTTTCAATTATAGGTTTGGCAATTTCAACAGTATCAAATCAGGAAAATACAGCTATAATGTTACTCCTTGGAAATTTTTTCCCAAATTTTTTCTTGAGTGGTAAGAATTTTTGGTTTTTTATTTTAAATAAACAAATTTCTATAATAAAGTCAAGCCAGAATAATTGAATATAATCTAAAAATTTATTATAATGTTTTAAAGTTCTGATTGTAAAAATAACTTATTTATATCCATAAGGACAGAATAATTGAATATAATCTAAAAATATATCATAAAATTTATTATAATGTTTTAAAGTTCTGATTGTAAAAATAACTTATTTATATCCATAATTAATATAAAACTTCTGTCTTTTAAGCAGCTTTAATATAATTTTGCTTTTTGCCAGAAATTTAAGAAAATAGATATAATTTACTTTCACTTGTTAAGATAATTGCTAATCAAACAGTCTTCAGCACTTATTTAAGCAAAAAAACTATACCATGAATATTATAAATAGAAAAAACTGCCTTATTATTACTTCACACTTTAACTATTAAAGAAGCACAAACCGGCAGGTGTAAGAAAACTCAAATAATTTTTGTTGCTAATGTTTTCCATGCCTTTTTTGCATCCTCTTTAAGCAAAGAACATAACAGAACATAATAAATTTAAATAAAATTCGAACAAAAATAAAATAGAATATAAATGCTTTTCTTGACAGAACTATGCAAGTAACCATGGTAACAAACAAATAAACAACTACACATATAATGTTACATAAAAACACAGATAACGTGAGTAGCAAATTAATTAAAGCCTGGATATAAAAGATAAATGTATAATAATAATATATTTTACAGCATAATTTTTATGTAGATTAAGTTCGTTCTGCGATTAAAAGACTTCCAAGACACTAGTCCTACTAAAATAAATTACACAGCCATAGTATGTTGTACATTCCACGCTAAAAAATTAATCACTCATTATTAAGAGAAACAATCTGATTTAGCTACTAGCATTTGTTTTTGTTATGAGATATTTCAGCATCTGACAACTCTTTTGCCGGCTGGTTAATATTTACGAAGATCTCTTTCCTTTCCACCTCACAGATTTCCAGTGCTTCCGCTAGGGTCGTATGTCAATCTTTCATTAAAGGTCTTATCACTTCTGCATTTTCCCAATCTATACTTACGTCATATTCTAATGCACATATTGCTAGGGCTGTAGTTGAACGCCCTTTTATTTAGGTCTTTCTTATGTTCATCTAGCCTCTTTTCAAAATTCCTAGTAGTCACACCAATATAGATCTCATCCTTGCCTGTGTCATTGTTCACAAGAGGCATCTTATATACTCCTGATTTTAGTTTACTTTCAACTCCATCTTTATCACATATTAAACAGTGTGAGATACCTTTTATACGCTATTCTTCTACCTGATCTCTGCGTCAAATTTTTAACTAACCTGGAATATAGGAGTGATTAGGATAAAGTAAGGTGTCTAATGATTAGTATAATGATAAAGTAAGGTGCCTAAAAATAGAGAATCCATGTGGATTAAGTATGGTCCTTTTAGTAGCAGTTTTACAATGAGTAATAGAACATCACATGCCAATTAGAAAGAACTTGAAATTTAGATATCTCTATATTAATTTTACTATACCATCCAGAAAACATTTCCTATTATATTAGGACTAATTCAACTGAGGATCTTTGAAAGTGTAATTTTACACAATTATTTGACTAATGTTGAGATCAATAACAGTTTTTATCAAGATGCTGTTTCTAGCCAGAGAGAGAATATTACAATCAGTCTGTTGATTACACTGATAAACAATATGTTTATCAGTGTAATCAAAAATCTGCTCCTTGGATGAAATAAGCTAAAGCTGATGAGAAATTTTGAGATTGGATTTTGCCAAGGATTAGACTGCATCATTCCCATTCCCATTGTTCTCACTTATTTAAACTATGAATATAGCACTGTTTTGAAGTGGCAATTTACAAAAATAATTTGGATTAAGGTAATTTATTTTTTTAAGTTCTGAATTAAAAATTTCCATGGTTAGATAAAATATGATGATTGCACTTTTATAATTTTATAGCATATATATTGTTCCTTGACTAAAAGGTAAAATAACTTAATAAAAATTCATTATCAAGATACACATTGAAAATGTTGTTTGGTGCAGTCATATTTGTCTTGATGCATGTATGCAGAGTGGTTTACAGCACTGTGTGTGCATTTGGAATCAATTTTTTGAGTTGTCAGTTGAGTCATTTGAATGTGTATTTGCCAAGTGGTTTGCAATGCCATGTATACAGTTGATCATGTGTGTCAACTTGACTGCTGAGTTGACAAAAATTACTTTATCTATCTTTGGCCTTAGAGTATTGGGTGACTCTTTAGACCTGATAACAAAGTACTCCAAATATGAATTCTACAGAAACTGAATGTGAACTGAGTTAACATAAAATTTGACAAAGTAACCCTAAACATTCTTACTATAATTAAACCAAAGCAAAACAAGCAGTTTTCAAGGAACACCAACATCATTTTAATAGTTTCCAACAATTGCTGCCTGGTCAAATTCCACATAACATCAACCATCACCTTCAGTTACACATCAGCCATTTGGATCATGTTTCTATTGCAGAAAACTACACTGGACTGAATTTACATAAATCATAATTGTTCCAAATACTCTTTACAATGACATTTAAAATCACAATGCAGCAAATAATGCCATTGGCCAAATTATAATATTAATTGTTACAATTTCTGCCTTATGGTTAAACTCATATCTACAAAATTCATCACTGGCAAAATCAACATCAATAATATTCCTGTCAGATTCTTCTTGGACAATAGTACTTCTGTACTATTGTCCAAGAAGTCCACCACCAATAAAAATATATACAATGCAATTGATAAGCCAAAATTTCAATCATGTCGAAGGACTGCTTTTTGACAATTCCATTTCTACTCTTCTCAGAAAAGAATATGCAATGTTCAAGCTTGATTGAACTTGAACAGGACTTTTACATTGCTAAATGCAGATTCTCAAATTTTCTTGGAATAGTTTCCATAGATAATTTTGAACTTCTTCCCAGTAGCACACCCAGAGGGGGCAAAAAATGCAGTACACCTGAGCACCAAGCTGAATGGAGCCAAGAGCATGGAATATCATTACTATTCACCAGATATTTGTATAAAAATTTTTGTATCATATTCAGTTCCTAAAATTTATTTAATATTATTGCTATTCGTAAATAATTTTTTAAATTTGGTGCTGATTATGACATATATATACAATATGTAGGTAGTTAATTTGAATTCAAATCAAAATGTGCAAATTTTGTTGAATGTTTCATAACTGTTAAGTGCCACAGAATGTAAAATAAAATGCATGTTGAAAAGTTAAAATAGATGTGTTTTATGGAGGAGGAGAAGGGGCCAAAAAAAATGCCATCCCTGGTATCATGATTTTGGGTATGCCACTTCTTCCTCGACTATGTCAAAACTTTAATCAACTATTCCCAATAGGATACACAACTTAATGTCATAACAATGATTGCACAACAACAGAAAACTATCTCATTACTTACATTTGAATTCCCAAATGTCTTCAGAGAGAGCTTGAGTTTCTATACAAAGGCTAAAGTAGTACTTATCCTAAAACAGGGTTCATCTATGCAAAGTTGCAAATTTTAACAATAGCAGTAATATTAATTATAAACTAAACCTAACGGTTCTAACAACTCTTCAAATCCAGAGTTCAGCCTGAGCTCAGGTCTTTTTACTATCTTTCTAAACTAAATATAATTAAATCCAAAACAGTCAAACTCAAAACTTGACATTTAACTGGCAAAAACAAAACAACCAGAAGCTTACAACTAGAAGCATTAATAAAGTATTAGATCTAGAACGACAAAAAATGATGTTAGAAATTTATGCTAATAAAGTGAATAAATTCTCAAAACAGGTTAAATAACAAAAATATAAATTTATTAGACTGAAAACACTTATAAAAATGTAAACAAAGCTTTATTTAAATGATAATAAAACACAATTCAAATAATCAATAAAACTTATTTAATCCAACTCAAATATCCAAAATAAAGTTATTCACAATAAATATCATCTTAAATCCTACTTAAATTCTAATACCTCCACCACCGATACAAACTTCAAGCAATTGTCGACCTTTACAAGAATTCAAATATCAATTAGCCAGTTCTACGTCAATACAACACCTTACTGTGTCGTCAGATATGGGCCTTTTATACTAAGTGATTACAGTCCTGAGGTTGGCTCATTTGCATAATTTCACATCACAATATCAAATTTATTAGCTTACAGAGTAATCAATTCATGTCATCCTCTTTACAATGTCGCGTCACAATATCAGATTTATTAGCTTACAGAGTAATCAATTCATGTCATCCTCTTTACAATTTTATTTATATTCCGAACAAAACATTGATAACAGATCATTCTTATATTCTCATATCGACTCAGTGGTAGACTTATTCAAATTAGATGATCTCACTAGCCGGGAAAGTTCCTTTGGAGGACGGATTCCAGTTCTGTAACACGTGATTGCTAACTACTATGACGGAGAATGTGGAAGTAAGTCAACTCTTAAACTAAAATATAATATGTTAAGAAAATATTGAAAATAACGATAAATAATAAAAGAGCATAATAAAATAAACAGGACAGGTCAGAGTTAACCTCTTCATATCTGTAATCTATCATCAAGAAAGCCCAGTGTCATATGCTACACATGTGATTGTCAACAATGAAATTGATAGATTCATTGCACTAGATGTAATTAAACTATTTGACTATTCTGATTGGGAGATTTCAATCTTAGTACTCTATAAGTCTCAATGATGCTCGTCAATCAAATCTACTACCTCTATCAGAAGACATTTTTGCAATACTTAACAAGGTTGTATCTTCTATAAACTAGATTTCTCTGTTATCTTCATGTGGAATAGACAGTGCTTCAAGATCATTTTGTTCAGTCTCTATGCATTGTGGCAACTATCAAAGTCAACCCTTCAGCATAAAATCTGCTCTTGATATCTTTCAAGTCACTATGGATAAAATGTTTGCAGGACTTTCATTCATAGTGGCTACTTGAATGATATCATTGTCAGTCACGACATAGAAGAGCATCATACATACCTGTACAGCTGTGTTGTCGCTCATCAATGACTGTGGTTTCCATCTCTGCTTGGACAAATGTTCCCTCTTTAAGCCATTAAATTAACTATTTGTGTTACAGCATTAACTGTGAGAGATGCTGACCTAATAAAGAAAAAATTAAAATAATTATTAATATATCAACACAAGAATTCCTCAGAATTATGCTCATTCTTTGGTTTGATCAACTACTATCAGAATCATCAATAACATACTGTGGGACCTGCAGATGACTTGTACAGTCTTTTGATCTATCAGTGGTCTGTGGAGTGAGTAAGGATGGGTAATGAGACCTTGCAGCATGAATGATATGAGAGACTACATTTAATAATAAACAACTTCCTTTATTAGAGAGAGAAAGAGTTTACAGATATATCCTAACAATGATATCCTTAGAAGGATAATACCTTTGTAAAAACAGAATGTCTCCTTTAAACTTCTTTTCTCAACATCACAAAGTCTTTTGCTGGCTTTTTATCTTGTGTTTTGTATTTTAGTCCTTTTTTCTTTAGGTTGAATTATGATGCTGCTTCTTTTTTTTTTTTAATAATAGTAATAATAAATATTGTCCTTTCCTTTTGATTTTTAGCCTCTATTTAAACCGCCTGGTTTTGAGAAGAAAAGATAACAGCATAACTTCACTCGAATCCAGTTTCCACCCAGCTGGATCTATTGATTCTCTGGTATTGGATTATAAACTCTATCTTCTCTGAGGTAATTGCATCTCTCTCTTTTCTTGGACAAAAACCGATTGACTTGACTTTCCCTCACTCCCAGGCAGATTGATTGACCTCTTTTCCAGCCTCACTCCCAGGCAGATTGATTGACCTCTTTTCATCTTTATTTTATTTTTATGAGGAAAGATAATGTTTTTACACCATTGTCTTTCACCCCTGTTAAAAAAAAAACATACTACTATAGCAGAATTTGTGCCATATTGAATAGTCATTAACTAAATTTGATTGAAAATTCTGCAGCTGAGAAGTTATCAAGTGTTTATTATCAAATATGCTATTGTCAAGAGACTTGACTTGTCAACTAAATCAAATATTTTGATTTAGTTAAAAATATATTTATTCTTTTTTCTCAGTATCAATACATTACTGGAATATTTTTACAAAATAACTTAAAAAAAAATACAGATTAATTTAATGGTAAAAAAAATTTGCTTTACTAGGCAGTTTAACCAGAGTTGATAAAGATTTTCAAAGCAGAACAACAGGGAATATAAATAGCATTAAATGAACTCGGTGCAGATGTTTTGCAGAAGAAAACTATGCAATTAGAAACCAAAAAATTAAGAATAAAATTAATATATCTGAATTCATTTTTTTAATATTAATATTAATTATAATTAAATTTAAATATAAATTAAAAATATAAATATATTTTATAATTATAATTAATATTATTATAATTAATCAATATTATGGGATAAAATATGAAACAAGTATAATGCTACCAATAAGTCATTGCAGGAACTACATTTATATCTGCAACTTGCTACAAATCTTCACAAAAATCTAACAGATTTTATAAAAGGGCTTAGAGAAGAGTTTGAGAATATTGAAAAACAAGCTCTAAATTTATCAAATAATAAAATACTGTATATGAAAAGGACAACTAAATGGTACAATGTAAAATTTTAATGAATCTGAAAAAAATGAAATATAATACTTTTATATGGACAGGATAATTTTAAAATTAATGTATTTTACAAAATTTGTGACCAATTAATTGTAGAATTATCATCTAGAGGTCAAAACTATCGTTTAATTAATGACTAATTTAAAGTATTTTTCGTAGACATGCCTATATCACAAATGGAAGATATTGCTGATGCTGATATTATTAGATCTCTGAAAGAATTTTATAAAAATGGCATTAATATTGAAGAATTTGATAAAAAAAAATATATATATATATATAGTGTTTCCTTAATTTATCATTCAGAAATAAAATAAACAATCCCCAAAATTATTATAAATTTATACTTGATAAGAACATTTCATTGATTTTTCTGAACATTGAAACCATATTAACAATTTATTTAATATTTCCAATTAATAATGCCTCTGCTGAATGTGGTTTCTCTGTCTTTAAAAATCTAAAAAAACTACCTTCATAATACAGTGACTTAAAAAAAAATTAAACTCAGGACTCTCATACATTGAACAAGAGGTTTTTAATAATATTGATTATGAAGATATGGATATAAATTTGCAGAAAAAATAAATAAATTTTAAACATGAATTTTCCTATGTACATGTGCAATAGAATTTTTTCTTTATAACTTTTTTGATATTTTATTTAGTGATATTGAATAATATCTAATATATATAGGGCTGGATTTACCGATAGGCCGAGTCTTAGGGCCCCCAAAACTATCAATCAGTTTTCAACTTTTATAAACTTTAATAAAAACTCGTTTTTCTTATTAAAAGTGCTAGATAAAAAGTAAAATTTTAAAAGTTCCTTATAAGTTTAAGGAGCCTTTAAAATTAGATGTAGCTGATTTGAATTTTTAGGGGCCGAACCTTTAAAATTAGACATAGCTGATTTGAATTTTTAGGGGCCCCAAAGCTCTTTAAAATTAGACGTAGCTGATTTGAATTTTTAGGGGCCCCAAAGCCTTGCGCGTCCTAGGGCCCCCAAAGTTCCTTATAAGTTATAAGGAGCCTTTAAAATTAGACGTAGCTGATTTAAGTTATAAGGAGCCTTTAAAATTAGATGTAGCTGATTTGAATTTTTACCCCAAAGGCTTGCTTGTCCTAGGGCCCCCAAAAATGCAAATCCAGCTACCCCAAAGCCTTGCTCGTTCTAGGGCCTCCAAAAATGCAAATCTGGCTCTGAATATATAACTGTATATAAGCAGTTCTAGATTGAATAAAATATACATATTTATATTTCCTTATCTATTTTTAATTTTTTCAATGAACTTTTAAGTTGTTTTTGTTTTTATATCCCTTATAATAATTTTAAAGAGAGCCTGTAGTTTATGTTTTGCCTAGGATCCAGGTAAGGGTTAAGACAGTGATACATCTCTAAATAATTCATGATTTTTCCTTAGGTACTAAATTTATTCTGAAATATTCTTCAAAACATAGTCACATCACTTGAAACTTGCTCTAATTCTTTTTCCAAGTGTAGAACTCCAAAAATACTTTAAACTCTCTGTTGCCTTATCTCTCCTTAAATTCAAGCCTTTTTCGTATAATTATAGGATCACTGTATGACAATTCCCAATTCTGTTTTGTGCCACATTGATATTTATAATTATTATCTTCTTTATTTATTTCTGAATATAAATTGCTATATCCCCTTTTTCGTTTAATTATAAAATATTCCAACAAATGGAGTTTCTTTTAATTTTCTATCCTGAAAAAATACAGTGGTAAAAAATATTAAAATATAATTTTATTTATTTTTCTGTTTCATGTCTGCACCTACATCCCCTTGCCTTTGCCTTAGTTATATGTCTGCATATTTCTACCAAAAGATCTATATCAATTTCTAAGATTTTATATTTGATATTAAAAGACCTTTTGAAGTCCAATGGACTTCAAAAGGTCTTTTGGTGTCCAATTATTGCTTTTACATATCATCTCATTTATGTATCATCACTTCATTCTAGCTCGTCTGGTTCTTTGTTCTTAAAAACTCTTTTTACTGCTCATTCCTGTCTATTCACAATTTTCAGTGTTGCATTATCCATCAGTATTCTTATTTACCAAGTATCTTTTCCAGCTGTTCCTTCATCTGTTATTTATTCCAGTGGGAGTAAACAAGGCTGGATTTAGGAGTAGCTGCCTGGAATGCCAATTGGTATAGGGCATTAAAATAATAATTGAATAAATTTGAAATCATAGTATAACTATTCTCTATGTAATTCAGAAATATATATCGAGTAGTCTTCTTCAGGTAAGATAAGTGAATGAATTTGAGAAGAAATCATTGTATTTCTTGGACTAAGAACTAGAATTCTGCCTTAATGTAAACATAGAAAATAAATTTTGAAATTTGATATCTATCTGATTCTTTGTTTTTTGCTTTCATTGGATTTATATCATTATCACTTCATTCCATTCTCCTGGTCATTTGTTTTTACAAAATCTGTCCCTTCTCTACTCAATCTTGTCTGTTCACATCATCTATGCTATTGTTAGTATTCTGTGTTTGTTACCAATAGATATTTCTATTTTCTGGTGAATTTTATCAACATGTTTTTCAGGAAGTTGTTTCTGACAGAAAATCACAAAAGAAAATATCAAAGAATGCAAAAACTACCAAAAGTGAAAAATCGGGTTTTTTTTTTTTTTAACTGCACTCTGCTTTGATTTAGCTTCAACCAGTAAAAATATTACTGTTAATTCTGTTTCTAAAAATATCTCATGCATATTCTGATTTTGAGTTTTGAAACTGAAAATAAATATAAATAAAATGTTTTTTTCAGTGTTTAAAAGTCAGATAGTTTTTAAATAAGTTTCTTAAAATATTTGTAAGAACTAACTCATGCTTTGATTGCTAATTCTCGACTGCTAACCTGAGGGGACATTAGAAAAATAAACAAGGAGGAGACCGTGAGAGGGATTTGGGTGCAAATTTCAGTTAGTAAGGAAGATAGACGCTACTGGATGCAGTAGAGTTTCCTGAGTCTTATATTAAAACTACAATATTTATAATAATTACAATAGCACAGCCGACAGGATTTGAAATCCAATGGGGTATCCCCACACAGGTTCGAATCCTGTCAGCTGCACTCAGAGCTGCATTTACCATAAGGTGCATTAGGTGCAAGCTGGGGCCCCATAGAGAATGAGGCCTCAGCTTGTGCCTAAGGATTTTAAAACCTTACTCCTCACAAGCAGTAATATAGAAAACAGCCTAGTTATAGTTGCAAAATAAAAAAATTTATTTTTAAATATTAAATTCATAATATAAAAACTATATCCCATTGGAAAATGTGAGGGGCCTCCCCCTTCACAAATTTGGACATAATCATAAGTATTATACAACATAAGTCCTTATGTTTAAAAAAATTATTTTTGGACATGAAAATGTGCGGAGATCAAAAGCTGTGATAACGTTTCCAATATGAAAGGTGTCTATATAAGTTTACGTTCTGTAAACCTATATAGACAGCTGTTGGATGTTAACGTTTCCAATTTGAAAGGTATCTATATAGGTCTAGATAGGTCTAGGCCGAAAAATCATAATTCTTCTGCACATTATATACCATGCTCTAGTCATTTCTTAAATTTAATTAGAAACTATGCTGCGGAAGCCTGTCCGAAAGCAGCTCAATATTTTTGTTTTATTCAAAATGTATATATAGTGGACTTTCGATTTTACGAACTCGTACGGACCCCCAAAAGAGTTCATAAATGGGAATGGCATTAATTAATATTAGGGACTTTTTGGGACCAATTAAATAGTTAGTAAATTGAAGGTTCGTAAAAACGCGAGTCCATTGTAATTACTTTTCATCTTTAACAAGATGTGGTATACTTCTTAAACAATTAGAAGAAAATCTTTAACAGTTAAAAAACTAACAAAGGAGAGGGCGCGGTCTGGGAAATGAACTTTGGAATCAAACTTTGTGTGGTGGTAGTTTAATTTTGATAACTTTTAAGTAAAAAAGATTCATGCAGTTTTGAATATTTGTACGTGATCTACATTCAGTTTATACAATTTTACATCATTTTTTCCTCTTTTTTTTAAACATAATTGATCCTCTAGGATAATGGCATAGTTTAATACTGAACTCATTTCATAGCCACTTTCACTCGACTTAATCAATCCTATAAAATAATTCTTAATAAAATAACAAAAAAATTCATTTTAATAATATAAATTAAATAAACTTATTTGAACTTCTTGAAATTGTGATTTATAAAAAAAAAAAAAATATATATTACTAGCATTTCTTGGACAATAACAATAAAAAAAAATCAGTTAATGTTTTACTTTCCTTGAAAAATACGATAAACAACTTTTAAACATTTAAAATTAAATTATAACAATTATTATTCCATGAAAATGCATATAAAATGCATACATATATAAACATAGATTAGCTTAAAATACGATAAAAATATTTTAAATTTTTTATATTAATAAATTAAATTATTTTTACTTAATTATTATATTATTTTGACAGACTAAAATTAGTCCTCTAATTTTTTGTTTTTTTTATTAAAATTTAAAAAATGCATCAAATAAATATTAATGTAGGATTTCCTTTTATAGAAACTCTATTGTTATTCTCACTTTGACAATTATTTTTATTTTAATATTTTTATAATTATCATATTTCTCAGATTTGAATTGAACAATATCACACTAGTTTCCATAACTTCAAATCAAACATACCAAATTATGTTTGTCCAATTATTCAAAAGCATACCTCAAAACACATATTTAAAAATGTTTTATAGTAATTACACAAATCTAATAATTTCCTTATAGTTGATTAATTACAGACAAATATGAATGAATATAACATCCTACACAAACTATCTGGCTTCCAGATTCTAGATGCCAGATCTCCAATTCTTTAAAATTTTTATACCTTCTGTAATTTCATTGATGTACAGAGTTGTTTCCCTAGATCTTTGAGTCATTGATATTCTCAAAGTGCAACTTTTATTACTATTATTCTGATTAAATATCAAGAATATTTATTCTGCTTGGTTTCTGCAATATGGGTGAAATTATGAAAATGTGCTAACTGGAAGGAATTTCCATTTTAATACTGAAATAAACTTTGCTAACTACATTGGCATTTTAGTCTCTGATGGGACAAATTTAATTAAAAAATTTTTCATACACTTTCTTCCTACATTCCATTGAATGAATCTGCCAAGTTTCATAATTATATCCTTATTCATTATCATTCTAAAACATTCAAAATAGGGAAACTTTAATGATAATCATTCTGTGTTATAGTTTTAGTACATGAAAATTTTTCTTCAATGTTTTTTAAAATAATTCATTTGTGTAGTTAGGATGTGGATTGGTCATCGTTTGGTTTTCCAGGAAGATCAGGACAACAAAGCACTTGGTGGATTGGAAGTGAAGGTGCACATACTCCTTGCCATCAAGATACATATGGGTGTAATTTAGTGGCTCAACTAAGTGGCAGGTATTTTAACTTCTTAAATTTTTCCAATAAAATTTTTAATTTGTATAAATTAAAAAATTAATATATTACAAAATATCTATTGCTAACAATTATTTATAGATATAGACATTAAAAACAAACAGCATCTAATCAAGAAAAATTGTTTTATTTCTTCAGTAATGTTTCAGTTTTAGCAATAAAATTACTGTACTTTTTTTTCATTACTGAAGTAGTGAAAAATTTTTCTTCTGATTAGATACTGTTTGTTTTTAATGTCTATATCAATTTTGCATCAATAATTAAATTTTGAATTTATAATTTTTCATAGTATAAAATGATAATTTTAGCTTTGACTCTTGTCGTTTATCAATGATTATGGATATAACTCAAGAATTAATTCTATGAACATAAATATACAATAAGTTAAAATAAGCCTAATTTTGCTGAATAAATCTTTTATATAAATGAAAATTTTAATAATTTTTACTGTTTAGTATCTCCTTTGAATTAATAATATTAATTCTTATTAAAATAATAATCTAATCTATAATTGCAACAGTATTATATAAAATTAGAGTACTATATTATCTATTAAAATATAATGATTTAAAATATATTCTGAATATTGGAATATTTTTACATAAAAATGAATTTACATAAGTTGAGAAGTATCTGTAATTCTCAAAATAAATATTATTAATAACTTTTCTCCTAATTGCTTTCTTATGAATAAAATTACTACTGCTATTCTAATATATCATAAATTTCAATTTTTGATTAGGAATTTTTCTTTTTTATAATTATTACAGAATAATAAATATTTATTTATAAAAAATCTTGTATTTTATTTCTGTTGCAGAAAACTATGGATTTTATTTCCTCCAGATGACATTGAATTTCTTTATCCTACTCGCATTCCATATGAAGAATCTAGTATATTCAGTTCAGTCAATATGAAAAAAATCAATCGGAAAAAGCACTCAAAGTTCCAAGTAAAATTATATTTAAATTTACAATCTGTAAATTAAAATTGATAATTCATCAATTATAGCATAATTAAATGAAAATAAATTATCATCATATTCAATTATATCCACATGTTATTTTCATATTCACAAAATACTCATTGTCAATACAATCTCATTGAAAATTCTTCTGAATTATTTCAGTTTATTGATTATAAAAAAATAATTTATTTTCATTTAATTATACTATAATTGATGATTTTAAAATTGGCAAAGTACTATAAGTTAAACATGCATACTTTAATTCAGAATAATATCTAATATTTCTTTTGACAGTGTGTAAATATAATTAATTCTGATAGATCAATTGCTTATTGGTAAAAATATGAAAATCTATTTATTCGTCAAGAATACATTATATTGATAACATCAGTAAGTTTCTTCGTTTTTGTTAACATGAAGATATATTGCTAATTTGTTATCCAAAGAGCAAATATGATCTATGATAAAGTATTAAAACAGCATTTTATGTATTTTATGTTTGTGTAATTCATCAAATCTAAGTCATGTTTGAATCATATCAGTTTTCAAGTAATATCATTTGCAAGTAAACTTTCTATAATCAGTTCTTGAAAACTATGATCATCAGCAAATTTTGAAAAAAAAAAAATTTTTTTAAATGGGAACTATGGTCATTATGATTCTCAATTTTTATAGATCTATAGGGGGTCCTTGACTCATGGGATTGTGTTCAAAAATTTTGGTCATAATTTGAATCAAAATCATAAGTCATAACTGAAAGCATGGTTTTCCATTAGCATAATGTTATAAATGGAGGTTATTCCATTCCTCAACTATCAGAATTCAGAATATTCAATATTTTTTTAAAAAGCAATTGCATGCAATAAAGTTATTCAATAGAAGTCATTTGTTTAAAGACTGACTGTCATTCATTTAAAGAATAAATAGCATTTATTCTTTAAACAAGGAAATTATGTATTTTGTGTCTACAGAACTTTATATGAGTAAAAGTAAAGAAAACACAATGTAAAAACAAAGATGAAATGCTTAAATTATTTTTCTGGGTCAAAGTTTCTAATGTTGGTAAAGCAGTCATTTACCACCTTGAAGGATCTGGGTTCAATTCCAGGTCTCACATATTATTTCTAGGACAAAGGTCTGGTTAGGCTTATTGAGCCCCATTCTTTAATCTTCCAGTCAACCAATCTGTGAGGGCTCTAAAAGTGGCTATTGCCGAAAGTATTTTTTGGAAACTTAATTCAAACTAATCTAACCAAGTTTCTGATAAATATAAATAATTATTTTTTAATGCCACTTTCCAATCATTGGCTAACTACTACATAATGGTATCCATTATAGACCCCACTATAAACTACTCACATCTGAGTAAGAGCCAGTAGAACTTTACAGTAAGTGAATCATTGCTTAGGACAAATCCATTAAAAATTTTTCAAAACATGGAACCAGAAATCCATGTTTCCATGCATTTAAGATGAAATTAAATGAGTCAAGCCTGGACACTTAAAAATTCTAGAGGTATGAGATGTGAAATTAAATATGAATATTGCATGGTGGAAATACAATATGCTTCCACCTGATGACAACTTGCCATTCAGTTGATTGGTTGCCATTATTGCAAAATTATTGATGGTGGCTATCATAAGTATGGATTTTCATCATAAATTATCACTGTCATAAGTCAAGGATCCCCTGTATTATATATATCAAAATATTATATATTTATATAATATTTAATTTATCAAAAAACAGTATCTAAA
Organism: Olivierus martensii; assembly: GCA_000484575.1. NCBI lineage: Eukaryota > Metazoa > Arthropoda > Arachnida > Scorpiones > Buthidae > Olivierus > Olivierus martensii. Next base: position 19,422 of record AYEL01076556.1, read on the forward strand.
ATTCAAATGAGAATCTCAGAATTTTTCTTTCTTATTTTTCATTTTAAAAATATTTCAGTTCATATGACATTTAAACTGAATTTCATGAAATCATTTCAAAATAAGATGATATGTATACATTTAGAAATATTTTTTTAATTTAAAAATTTCTATAGTCCATTGTTTTCTTTGTATATAAGAAAATCATCATCATCATTATCATCTATTTATTTTGAAAATGCTAATAATATTATTTTTAAGATTTCAAAAATCATGATTTTGATATCAAAAATATTCATATTTTTATCAATGAATAGATGTAAATATTGCAGAGAAATAGCTTTGAATTTATTCATTTAAGTAAAGAGAATTTTAAAAATTCTAATAATGATAAATTGGAAGTTTGACATTTTAAAACTTGGTTTAAAATCAATTAACAGATTGTTTTCATATTGCAACTTGGATATTTGGAGTGCACAGTAGACCACTAGAGTAAATTTTTATTCATACTTAACTTGGACTATTTTAATAAACTATGATAAATATAATCATGACTTGTCTTAAGTGGATAAGTTGAAAAAAGATATTTCTCAGTATAATTTTATCTTTTTATCTGGTAAGTTGGACTACAAGAAAATCCAAATCTCAAAATCTTAGTATTTGCAACCATAGAAATAAAGTCATTAATGCTTTTAGACTAAATTGATGATGAGAAGCAATCTTATAGATTTAAAAAAGAAAAGTTGATTAGAAAAATTTTTAAATTTATGAGTAATATCTCACTTTTTAATAGATTTCATGAAAATTCATATTATATACAAAATCACTTGTAATTTTATTATAACATTGGGATTTTATTCCTAAAATTTTGTTAAAAAAGGCCTAACAGATACGATTTTCATCCAGTATGAAGCTGTGAATTTTGAAATGATTTGTATAAGTAAGTTGTTTATCAAAAAATATTTGATTATATTATATTTTACTTAATTCATTGTTACAGCAATTTCTCTAAATAATCTCTTTTGACATGGATATAAAAATCTGATTCCTTTAACTATAGATTATGAAACAATATGAAAAAATGCAGCATTATCAATTGTCTTGTAGTATCAAAATTTTTCTGAAGTAATTTTTTCATATTCATATATGATATCATATATACATATGATATCATATTCATATATGATATCATATATTCATATGATGTTTTTCCATGTGTCCTCATACAAGTGAGATCCAGAAAATTTTGTGACCAATTATCAAATTACTTAAAATGGTATTAACACATTGACAGTTATTTAAATTACATACACCATAGCATACAATATTATTTGTTAATTTATATTTCACTGACTTACTGCTTTATTAGCTTTCAAAATATATCTACATATATGTTTCTCTTAAAAATGCAAGATGTTTAAGTTGGCTTTCTAAATATCTGTAGCTCTGTAACTGTTACTCTTTATAACTAATATTTTGTTCTAATATATTAAATTAATTATAAGAAACTATATTTTAATAAAAAAAAAAGTCCTCTAAGATATAATGTAAAAATTTCTTTATATTAAAGAATGGAAACATTAAGTTTGATGTCTACTTCTTTATATTTTACTAATAGTAAATTCGGTACAGGTAGTCCTCATCTTATAAATTTTATTGGTCAATGCAGTTGACTTGGGTTCATTTCCCAGACCCAATGATCTGATATATGTAAAGCATTTTTTTTGTATCTGATTCTTATAGTGTTGTGATTTTTATACAGTCAATTCTCATTATTAACGGATTCCATATTTGTGTATTCGACTATTCGCGGAAATTTATTTGTAACCACAAAATCATTATTCGTGGGGCTTTCGCACTTATTCGTGGACTCCCGCTGAGCGGCAAAAATACTATTACCAATGTACACCCTTTCTCTTTCTCTCTGGAGAGAAAGGAGAAAGGAAGTTGTTTGTTACAAAATGTAGTCTCTGAATCAGTTTGCTGGAAAATTTCTCATTACTTATCTTTGCTCACTCCACAGACCGCAAGTAAGCCAAAAGCCTGTTCATATCATCCGGTCCTATAGAACAGGGATGGCCAACAGGTCGATCGCGATCGACCAGTCGATTGCGGGACAATTTGTAGTCGATCTTCGTAAGTTATCGGATGACTCTCTTAATATATAGTGCCTTCTCTAGACAACTAAAGCCAAACTTTTGCTTTATTTCTGACTTGTGAGTATGGCCCAAAACAGAATAGCCTGTAGCAGCAGAACATTTAGACAAAATTCTAAATTCACTGACCATGCCAACATGGCACCTATGAACTGACAGTTGTGAGAGTTGAAGTGAAGTATTGTTTTTGAGATTTATGAGTAAAATAAAAGGAAAAAACCGTTGCTGCTGCTGGATATCTCATTTTGGGCTAATGTCGTTATAGGATATGTGGTTTTGGCTCCTAATCCTACACTCACTATCAAACGAAGAATTTTGAAGATAGATAGGAACTCATTGTTAACATATAAAGTCGTTCTTAATGGCAAACAAGTTGGCCACCCCTGCTATAGAAGAATGTGACCCTATGCTTGAATGTAGCCTCAAATTTAGGCGTCTATCTTCCTGCGCATTTGCTCCTTACACCGAAATTTTGGAAGTTCTGAGGAAAAAGCAACACAGACAAGGCTGATGCAGTTTTTCAACACAGTTCAGAAAGACAATCTATCAGCTGTCACATCAAACATCTTGCAACATCAAAAACTTATCAGTCAAAAATAAGATTTTATTTACTACATAGTTAATGTTTTTAAAAATTAAATAAAGATTACACAAGACAAACTTTTCGAAAACTGCTTAAATCTCTATTAAACATAGTTCATAAAAATAAAGCACAACTAGCAGTCTATACCACACCTTCAAATTTATTAAAAACGTTTTCGGTATCTAATTTTATACCATCTTCAGTTACACAATTCTAAAATAGAACTATCAAGTTCTAGAACAGAATAGTTATCGGTTATTTTTTAAATTAATTTAAGTCAGCTGAAGAATATTCTTTAGTTGTATAAAGGTTGCGTAATACAAACAAAAATAATAATAATAAATAAATAATGCCTAGCTTACAAACCAAATACTATAGCTTACAAACAAATATTATTATAACTTACAAACAATATTATAGCATACAATAAAATAAAATAAAGTATAACATCCTAGTAAACAGGTAGCACGCTATAAGTATCCTATTAACAGTTGCGTATAGCATATCTCCACGCTTTCGAGATTCCATCTGCTTGGTGTATATTAATAACATTTTCATTATTTTTATTACTTTTTAGAATTTCAATTTTTTCAGCAGTGAAAAGATCCTTAGGGTCATGCACCTTTCTAATAATTCTGGCCTCTTCCCAGCAAATATTAATGTCTTTTTCAATAGCCCTTTGTGCTAATGCTGTTGTAAGATTGCCCTTCTGCAAATCCACCTTATGCTCTTTTAAGCGGTCTTTAAGGTTCCTACTAGTAGCCCCTATATATACTTCCCTTCTGTTATCCTGGACATTATGTAGTAGTATTTTGTATATTCCTGCTTCATATTTCCTTTTCTCTTAGTCTTATCGTTCCTTAGTATGTTAAAAATGGTTGGTAATCTTTTATAGGAGCATTTTCTTTTAGTTTTCTTTAATGTCTTTTGTAGCGTTTTATATTCATGGATGTTGTACGGCAGGGCTATCCTATCTAACGTATCTGTTGGATTACTAGAGAACTACTTGGATTACTTAACAGAATTTACAGATGTGGGGTCCAGCATGGTTACAGTACGAAGTTTATGTATAATATATACTTGTTAGAGCAGAAAAACAAATTTAGTAGTGGGCTTAATATTCAGAACCTAGTGCAGCTTAATGAATTCTCTAGTAATCCAATGGATACGTTAGATAGGATAGCCCTGCCGTACAACATCCATGAATATAAAACGCTACAAAAGACATTAAAGAAAACTAAAAGAAAATGCTCCTATAAAAGGTTACCAACCATTTTCAACATACTAAGGAACGATAAGACTAAGAGAAAAGGAAATATGAAGCAGGAATATACAAAATACCACTACATAATATCCAGGATAACAGAAGGGAAGTATATATAGGGGCTACTAGTAGGAACCTTAAAGACCAATTAAAAGAGCATAAGGTGGATTTGCAGAAGGGCAATCTTACAACAGCATTAGCACAAAAGGCTATTGAAAAAGACATTAATATTTACTGGGAAGAGGCCAGAATTATTAGAAAGGTGCATGCCCTAAGGATCTTTTCACTGCTGAAAAAATTGAAATTCTAAAAAGTAATAAAAATAATGAAAATGTTATTAATATACACCATGCAGATGGAATCTTGAAAGCATGGAGATATGCTATACGCAACTGTTAATAGGATACTTATAGCGTGCTACCTGTTTACTAGGATGTTATACTTTATTTTATTTTATTGTATGCTATAATAATGTTTGTAAGTTACAATAATATTTGGTTGTAAGCTATAGTATTTGGTTTGTAAGCTAGGCATTATTTATTTATTATTATTATTTTTGTTTGTATTACGCAACCTTTATACAACTAAAGAATATTCTTCAGCTGACTTAAATTAATTTAAAAAATAACCGATAACTATTCTGTTCTAGAACTTGATAGTTCTATTTTAGAATTGTGTAACTGAAGATGGTATAAAATTAGATACCGAAAACGTTTTTAATAAATTTGAAGGTGTGGTATAGACTGCTAGTTGTGCTTTATTTTTATGAACTATGTTTAAATAAAGATTACTGTAATTATAATACTGTATATAGCACTATACACTGCATTTACTGTAATTATTTATAAGTAATGTAATACAAATTAAATAAGGTGTCTGTAAATAGAAAAACATACATAAACCAAGTATGAAAATGTTGGAAAATTTCGCAGGAACCTAACTCTATATTTCCCATAGGCACAATGATTCAGTATTCATTGAAGAATTTATGGAATGTAACTACTGCGAATAGTGAGAATTGACTGTATTTATTAAGTTAATATATAGTGCCTAGTAAACATTAATAGTGATAAATCCATAAATTTTGATCATTTCCAATTTCTGACCATTTCTAACTTACAACACGATTTGAAATTTTGGGAATCAAATTCCATTTTAAGTCAAGGACTACTAGTATTATTATGCTATCAGACAAAAAATATTTTTTGCTATAATTTAAAATTGCATGCTAATGATTCTGTTAATTTTATTCTCATTTAGTTCATTGTGTAAATAGCAGTTACCTAATAATTAAAAATAATATAGACAATGATCAATAAGCATGATCCTTCTGATAATTGCCTTTGTTTTGCTATTTGTTCTTTAACTATCTTATCTCATTTCTTATTTGAATAGTTTAATTTTTTTAATCATTAAATTTTTCTAATAATAAATTATCAAATTATATTTAATTATATATTTTTTGTTTAGTTTTCACATCCACATCCTGTTATTTTGGAAGCTGGTCAAGTGTTGTGTGTTCCTCCACTTTGGTGGCATTATGTGGAATGTTTAGAGCCATCCATTAGTATAAATACTTGGATAGAATTAGTAAGTCATTTTTTTTGTTTATTGAAATATAATCCATTTTTAATTAATTATATTAGTAGCTGTTAATTGTTATAATTGTGCAACTATATTATAATATTTTATAGCAGGTTAAATCTGCATTTTAGCCATGTTTAACCATTATAGAATATAATATTTAATATTAAATATAATAATTATATTTATGAGATGAGAGGAGGCTAAAAAGTTCTTATCCTCACCAAGTTCTGTGCGCTATAGATCTGTAATTGTAAACAATGATAGGTTACTGTCTTATGACTTTTTTTGTTTTGACAGGTCCTATTTAATCAGAGTTAGAAGCGTGATAATAGAAGAAGATGTCATGCTGGACAAAATTGAGTATTGAGCTGTGATATGATTCCTTCATCTTCAACAGAAACAATCTACAAAGAAATGAATGCTATGTATGATGAGGATTGTCCATTATAAGAGTGAAAAGATGGAAATGGGAATTCAAATGTGGTTGCACTGGCCTACAGGATGACACAAGAGAAGGCCATCCAGCAAGATCATGTTATCTGTGTTTTGAGACAGCAAAGGTGTCTTATTGAAGATTATTTACAAAAAGGGTTGACAATAACAAGAACATACTATGGAAACTTGTTACAAAAATTATGGGACAATATCAGGAAAAAAAGTGATTTGATGTCAAATGATATGTTGCTGTTAGCTGACAATGCATCTGCACACCAAGCTGCAAAAACAGTCAGTTTTCTATGCAAATATAGCTATGAAATCGTGCCCCATACCCTATATTCTCCCAATCTGGCATCTTTACACTTCTTCCTGTTTTGAAATATGAAAAAAACATTTATGGGGAGAAGTTTCTTTGATGATGATGAAATTATTGCTGCTGTGGAGAATTGGTTTGTCTTTAAATCTGCCAACTTCTATAAAGATTTTAAAGTACTGCCATCTATTAATTAATAAGTGGACATTAATTTTTGACTAAATTCCCAAAATAAGATTTGCTTTGGCTCAAGGTCAAACTTTGAACTTCAAGTACCTGTCCAGATGCCTTAATCAATGCTTATTCTAATAAAAAAATTTGATTTGGTTTTTTCAACATTTTAATAATAATGAAATCAAAATAATATAGAATAAAACTACTTATTTAGAACAATTAATTTCAAATTAAATTAGTTATGAAATTGAATATAATATTGTATTTCCTAGTTATTTCTTTATAAAATTAATCTTCAGTTGCTTAAAATTTCATAGGAAACTGATGATGAAAAGAGATTAGAGGAAGCTATAACAAGAATGCTAATGACAGGACTAATACCTATTTATGAACCAGAAAATGAGGAATGGGTAAATCCATCAGAGGCAAGTTATCCTAATTAATTTTATACATTTTATAGAAACATATGTGTCAAAATTTGATTTACTTTTAAACATATGTATTGTTTCACAATATATATAAAGAGTTTGATTAAAATGTTTTATTATATATTTAAAGTAATGTATTAATAAAAAAATTAGATCTAAATATAAAAATTTTAATTAAAAAAAATTATCAGAAGAGAAAATTATACTTGTTTACATCTTTAATGATTGACTGACACTGGTTAGAATTCAAAAATTGCAATTTTTGTTTAGAATAACCATATTTATAAAGATTTCAAATGTTTAAAAATTACATTTTCTTCCTTATAATAGGTTATATTAATAAATCTTCTAGTTATATTGAGCATTTTCTAACCATATTTTATAAATTTAATCTTATCCAATACCAAATTTGATTATTATTTCATAATAGAATATAGCTAATTTGCTCAAAATTTTTATTGTTAACTGTGATATGCATTATACACAGATAGCAATGTAAAATTTTTTATTCAAAAATAATGAAGTTTTAAGACTATTAAGAAAAGAAAGATTATCATTTTTCAAATTTATCTGAATTGAATTTAATATATAAGGTATTATACAAATATTTTCTTCAATCAAAAGAAATCTTGTACATACTTTAATTTTACAGTTCAAAGTATAATCAGAATGTGAATTTATCAAAAAAATATCTTATTAATTATTCTCAACATATTCATTGAAGAGAATTTCATTCTTTAGCATATTTGATAAAATGTTTTGAATAAAATCATTTTTTGAAGTATATAACAGAATGTATATCAAGCTATACTATAATTAATTATTATTTTTATAATTATTTCTTCAAATATGTATTTTTTATTCTATTAATGATATTAGTTATTAAAATGATTAATTAATGAAATTTCATTGGTGTATACAAACCACAGTGAAACAAACATTAATTTTAAGAACAGATAAAGGGGTCATTCCATATAAAATCAGCCAAATTTAAACAAAGTGGTTGCTGCATGATTTTTGATTTTGATGAATTTTGGCATGTTGTTTATATATATTCCTAAAGGCTCAAAAGTATTATTATTTACTTTAAAAAAAAATTAATTTCTGAGATATGAGAAAGAATATGTATGGAGGCAGACTAAAATTTGTATATTTTGTACTTTTTATAATCGCCTGTAGTTTTTTATGTGATTAGCACCGAGAGGTGGAATAGGTATCACTTAAAAGCATATAAAATGACCGTTTTCAACCTTGTATATTTTATTTAAAAAGTTCTAGGATTAACTAGTGTTTTGACACTCCAAACTCTGCAGAGGAAGATTGCATTTTTTCATAACTTAAGAGTTTTTAACACTAACACAAACAGAGATAACAAAGTTTTTTCTTAATCTCTCATTACCCAAGCATAAGTAGATTTACAATAAAAATTATGAACCTTATTCTTTTATTCCTTCATATTAAAAAAAATGGTCAAACCTGGAAAAAATTTAAAATTTACCAATTTTGAAGATAAAAATTTCTTTGTGGGAGTGCCGCAAAAAATCTGAAAATTTTGTGGTTTATACTACATTTAATATAGATTGAAATAATAACAAATTTGAGTTTGGCTTTTCTTCCATTTTTGTGGGAGACGTAATCAAACTCAGGGAAAATGCAATTAATATTCCATATTAATATCATAAGAAATCCCAGTCTGAATAAAACACATCTGGCAGATATTTTTTATTCACTGCACTTTTGAAGTTAGGTAATTCTTTCTTATGATTAAATAAATTTTGAGCTATTTTTTATTAATTTTTGCAATTTTCTGTTCAAACTATCTGCCAACTTAGCAGAAGAGTCCATTGTTGCTATATAAAGAGCTTTGTTATCTCTGTTTGTGTTAGTGTTAAAAACTCTTAAGTTATGAAAAAATGCAATCTTCCTCTGCAGAGTTTGGAGTGTCAAAACACTAGTTTATCCTAGAATTTTTTAAACAGAATATACAAGGTTGAAAACCTCATTTTATATGCTTTTAAGTGATATCTATTTCACCTCTTGGTGCTAATCACATAAAAAACTACAGGCAATTATAAAAAGTACCAAATATACAAATTTTAGTCTGCCTCCATACATATTCTTTCTCAAATCTCAGAAATTAAATTTTTTTAAAGTAAATAATAATACTTTTGAGCCTGCCAAAATTCATCAAAATCAAAAATCGTGCAGCGACCACCATTGGCTGATTTAAAATGGAATGACCCAAAGATAAATGCATTACATAAATTTATGCATGTTTCAGTGGTATATGGTAGCTAACAAAATACAGCATGCTGAAAATTGTAGCCATATTCAGAATTAATTTACATTTTAGAATAGATTTGATGAATCATAATCATCTGGATTTTTGATTGTTGCATTGTGGTAGAGAATTTAGCATATTTGTTCTTAAAAAATAATAATACAATGATTAAAATTCAAGTTCCATTAATTGGGAAGAATTTTAACTCCATACTCTTCCTATTTCTTATTATAGCTTTGAAAAATAATATAATTGTATTGATCAAAAACTAAAAATCACTGAAAGATGTTACAACTTTAAAAACTGTATTTTTAAAACAAATGAAATTAATAAAAAAATAATTTTTCAATATAAAAGAGAAACGGTTTTTGAAAAATATTTCATTGGCATTTGATAGGTGATATTGCTTTGAAATCTGCCAATAAAGAAAATAATAATTCATTCCCTCTACCATTCCATTCAAGTATAGCTGCTGTTATGAAAAGCAATGATGCTTTTCTGTTGTAGGAGGCCTAGTCCTCTCTTAATGATGGCTAATTATTGCAGAAAAAAATTATTTAGGATATTTATTTTGTCATATTCATTGCATACATACAAAATTTTCTTCTGTTATTTTTATTTAAAAATTATTAAGACTCTTGAAATAGAATATATATTCTTTATTATTTTACCCTAATTGAATTTTCAAATATGAAAAATTTTGGCCTTCTACATCTTTTCAGCTATTATTAAAATAGTAATAAAAATAAATTTAAAACCAGCATGATTTATTTCAAAACATTTATTTTAAATTTGAATCATATGGTATTTCCCATATATATATATATAATGTTAAAATCAGGAGTTCCATTCTCGGCAATACAATTTGATCCCAGTAAAATTAAACAAAGGCCAACAAAAGCAATAGTTTCTGATTAAATAATGATTTATCTATCTAAAGAAATGAAAATGTAGTCCTTAGAATCAAGCAAATTATTAACAGATAAATAGATGATCTTTTGCACAAATGAATTAGGAAATGGAAATGGAAGTTATTTACATAATATGCTGATAAAACCAGAAGGGGTGCTACTTCTGTTTTCAGCTGTCGTTTTGATTTTTCTGATTACTAGCAGTACATTTTATTTTACAATTCTCAAAATTCTTTTTTGTATTGATTTATATAATATTTGGTATTTTTTTTCTTTGTTCAGTGTCATTATATTGTTAAAAATATATATTGGAATAATAATAAAGAAAATAAATTAACAGAATGTAAACAAAATCAAGAATCTAAAAGATATAAGAACATAATATTCAATTGTGAAATAAAACAAATCAATACAGAAAATAATTTTTAGAATTGTAAAATCAAATAATTATTGTAATTATTTAGAAAACACAAACCATTTGTTTGTGTTCTGAACAATTTAATTGTATTTTAATTTTAAAAAATTCTGTTAACCCACTACTTTAATGTACTGTATTCTGTTTTTGGATCTTTAAAATGATGTTGCTATTATTTACTTTGAGATAATTTTAGGATCAAAAATATTAGAAAGATATCTATAAAAATTAAAATATTTTAAAATATAAAATTTTAAGAAAAATACACTCAGCCCTCGATTTACACGGTAGATACGTTCCTGGAAAAATCATACAAACCAAAACCGTGTAAAACGAGATGCGGAATTCATACAAAATAGAAGGATATGTTCAGTTAAACTGTAAACTGTGTAAATCGATCTAAAAAAGATAATGAAGAGTCGAGGATATGTTCTTTATAATCGTGTAAAATGAGATACCGGTTAAAGGAAAAAAAAGGGGATTGGTTCATTAATTTTTAGAGATAATTTAATGCTTATACTTTTTCAATTTATTTTTGAAAATGAAAATATAAACATTAATTAACATTGAATACGGTACAAAAAAAATTAACAATATTCCGTACAAATAAAAACAATAAAAGCATTCAAACATAAATAGGCGAGCTGCAAGCCTGAGTTGAGTTTAGTTGAATGCGAGACTTGGACAGTAAAATTAATAGTGAGCAATAAATTGTGAAAGCGAAAGTGGACTAAGAAGAACTGTGAGTTATTCTGAAATAAAGACATAAATTAGTGTTGTATGACATAATTATCGGATTTTGTATTGAATTTAGTTATAGTGAAACAAGATTATTTTGTTTTGTGTGAATAAATTGGACTATATGAAATATATCTGTATTCACTCTTTATTAATCTCTACGAACTCGTAAACCCACAACACGTGGCAATATGATACTCTTTTAATTTATAAATGGCATAATGCAAAACAATTAAAATAAAACCCCAAAAAAATTTTTTGGTTTTCATTTAAAAACCGTGTAAAATCAAAACCGTGTAAATTGAGTACCGTGCAAATCGAGGGCTAGGTGTATTTCAAAATCCAAATATAATATATCCCAAAATTCAAATATTTCTTAACTTTTATAATAAAACTATTTATTCATGCAAAATGTATTTATGCCATATAATTTCCATTTTAGCAATTATTGTGATTTTTTTTGCCTGGAACTCTGCTATGTAGCTATAATGTTACATCATACAGCAGATATAAACTCAAAGTAAAATTGAATACTGACAAGTTTGCAATATATTAATATATTGAATCCTATTAGTAATAACAGCTGAATTATCTGGGTTATGGTTTAATCCCAGTTAATCCACAACCCAAATATTTAAATTTTTAACATATGATTATAAAAATTTTAAAAATATTAATAGCAGATTAATAAACTTTGATATATTATCTTCATAACCATAAAAAGCTATATATAGTACAAGTTCACAGTTTATGCTTTGAAAACTTTCATGTATTCTTCTGTTTTCTTGCCTTATAATTTCATATGCTTTCAGTACTTGTATTTTATTATTTATGATATGGAATTGGAAATTTTGTTCTAGTATTGGCAAGTCTGTTTTCTAAATATTATATTTGCTTATATATAACCACATTATTCTTGATGTTTATTGCATGTTTTTAAAATAGGACTATAAAGAATATATAACTATCATTCAGAAAAATTGAAAAATGTTTTTAAATTTATTAATTTATAGAAAAATATTCTCTATACCAAGGTGGGCAAACTTCATGTTACTAAGAGCACTGTAGGAGAATCTTAAATACTTGAGAGCTGCAATCAGTTTCTTTCTGTGTCAATGGGAGTTTCATCTAAATATTCTCTATACCAAGGTGGGCAACCTTCATGTTACTAAGAGCACTGTAGAAGAATCTTAAATACTTGAGAGCTGCAATCAGTTTCTTTCTGTGTCAATGGGAGTTTCATCAATTATTTCAGATAATCTTAACAATTGTTTCAAAAATTGTTTATTATATATTTCACATTGTACTTATACTACTATTTACAATAAATGAACAAATTACAAATATATTACTTTATTAAAGTAAGTAGATATTTGTCCATATTAGTTATTAACTTTCATGATATGAAACCACATTGAAGATACCAAACAGCCACATATGGCTTGCGAGCTGCAATTTGTCCACCATTGCTCTATACCAGGGATGCACAGACTTGTTAAGACCAGGGGCTACATAGATTCACTGTGGCTTATAAGAGGGCCACCAAAATAACTATGAAAGTTACATTTCATATCATGGTTATTAATTATATGTTGCAAACTAAGGAATCAAAAGAATTTTTAATTGGATGCATGGTATTGCATTGATTTTTAACAATTTTTTGTGCTAGGTTCAACATTTGTAATAGCCAAACACAAGATTAATTCTAAATTTTCATTAGTTAAGCAGCAGGGCTACCTTGTGTGCATGCACAATTTTTTAAATTACCTATTTCACACACATAAATACAGTAAAAATAAAAAAATGTTTATTATTACAAATATGATTATTATTTTTTCTTTATTGTTTAAAAATATTATTATTGAACCACTGTAAAAATAATTTCACATCAAAAATATTATTTGAAAATGCATTTTTGAAAACTGCAAATATTTTGTTGATTGTGTGACTTGTTAAACTAACACATGATGAGGTGGGCTACCAACAAATCAGCGGAGAGCTGCTGTTTGTGCATCCCTTCTCCATACTATAAACTAACACATGATGAAGTGGGCTACCAACAAATCAGCGGAGAGCTGCTGTTTGTGCATCCCTTCTCCATACTATAGATATAGATATAGCTATAGATCAGCACTTCTCAAACTTTTTTCATTCATGACCCCATTTTTAATTATGAGATTTTTCGCGACCCCAGGTATTAAATATGAAATAAAACATAAAGTATATAAATCATTTACATACTTATTAAGATGAACCAACTACACTGAAAATTCATATGTTGTCATATGTTAAATATTGGGCATTTGTGAAATTACATATAAACTGAAATTCAAGTGTTTGAATTTAATTTTTGCGACCCCAGCATTTTGCTTCGCAACCACATTTGGGGTTGCGATCCATAGTTTGAGAAGCACTGCTATAGTTGATGTAACTTTACATTACAAATTAACTTATTGATAATTAAATATGTAATCATTCACTTTCCAATACAGAATACACAATTTTTTTTATAAAATTTATATATTTTGTAGCTTTTTTAATTTTTTATTTAAAAAATATATTTAAGTTTATATATGGATGAGATTATATATAAATTAATATGATTTTTAATAAAGTATTATAATTTATATGGATAACTTTAGCAGTGACAGTGAAATAAACTGAATAATGAAATTAAATAAATAAACATCAATTAAGTATACATCAATTAGAAAATTATTTAATAAAAATATTTTAGGTTTATTACAATTTTAATATCAGAATATTCTGTATTTTAATGGTTTTGAATAGCTGTTTGTTTACCTTATTTAATATAAGAAACTAATTTTATTATAAAATATGAAAAGAATAAATTTTAATAGAGTGATGCCTCGCAATTCTATGTCCCACAATTTGATGGTCTCGCAATTCGACATTTTGAGTTTCACAGGTTGGCGCAACCGTGTGCATGGAATTGTGTGATGTCATTTGTTATTTGTCAGTTCTTTTTGACATGCGCATGCATGGAATTGTGTTATGTCATTTGCTATTTGTCAGTTCTTTTTGGGATACCATGGAATCTTGCCCGTGTTGTATGTGTTAATTTTCAATTCTACATTTTTCAGAAAGTAAAATTGTGTTGTTTGCATTAATTTTCAATTCTACATTTTTCAGAAAGTAAAAAATTCGTAATTATTATTATTTTTTTGAGTGAAATGTAAGAATGGGTTCAAAGAATAATTATTATTATTTTTTTGAGTGAAATGTAAAGATGGGTTCAAAGAGTAAAAAATTTGTAATTATTATTTTTTTGAGTGAAATGTAAAGATGGGTTCTAAGAGAACTTTTTTTGAGTGAAATGTAAGGATGGGTTCAAAGAGAACTGACCAGAGCAATATTTCCGAAAAGAAGAACACTTGATTGAGCAAAGAGACAAAGAAAACAATTGTAGATAAAGTGCAGAAAGGTAGAACAATTAAAACATAACTCGAATATGCATTCCTTAGACAACTGTGGCAACGTTTTGCAACAAAGAGAGAAGATTATGGGTGGTAGGGTGTCTGCTGCAAGACTTCATTCCAACATTCAAGGGCTAATAAATTATGTATTGTGTATAAAACAGTATATTTTGTAATTTTATGTGTTATAAAATAGTAAAACACATACATTATATTATTTACTTTATTATATCTCTCTCATCTCACCCATTAGGGGGGTGGGATGGGACCAATAATGAATTAATCTATTTTACATAGTCTTATATGGGAAATACTGTTCTGCAATTCGACAGTTTCTCAATTTGATATTACTTCGACAACAGATTAGTGTCAAATTGTGAGGCACCACTGTATAAGGAAAATTAAGATGAAAACAGTTCTTTCATTCTAATTTTATTTTAGTTCTGAAATTATGTTCTGGTATAAATTATGAGTATAATTCAGATATAATATAACATTGGCTTATCAGTACAATTATAGAGATGTTATAAAATCATACTGTATTAAGTAATACTTAATTACAGATTAAAACAATGTTATTTTGTATGATTGTAGATAGCAAACCAGATAATATTCATTTAAATTGAAGATCTTACTATGGGTTCTGCTTTTAAATATCTGTAATAATATTTTAATTGGATGTAAATATTTAATAAAAAATATTCAAAGTAATTTGGATAATGCTTTCCAATAATTGCAAATCATACCACTACGATATTAAGAAATTTCTCCAATTACGAAAACATATTATGTGAATGGTAGCTTGATAATTGATTCCTTTATATGTAGATACATAATGTATTAAGAGCATAGTGAAAATGTAGCAGAATATTATTGATATTTTTGTTCATCTATTCATTGAGTTCTTAGTATTTATCAATCTTTCTTTTGATAATCATATATCTTATCATTTATGATTGGATTTATATTCTGTCTCTTTAGGTTCATGGAGGTTGTGCTATCAGTTTATCAATCTTTCTTTTGATTATCATATATCTTATCATTTATGATTGGATTTATATTCTGTCTCTTTAGGTTCATGGAGGTGGAGATTTATTGTCATTGCTACTATACCTTGTTTCCCATAAAATTTAGGATGTGGCTATTTATACATACAGTATGTATACGCAATTGGCTATTTATATTCCATAAAATTTATTTATAACACTAAAAGTGATTTCACCAAATTTTATCTCATTTTAAAAAATAGTTTTAAGAAAAATATGCATAAAAAAATCATAATTTAAAAAAATATATTCATAAAATGAAAGCATTAGATATATTTATAACACTAAAAGTGATTTCACCAAATTTTATCATTTTAAAAAATAGTTTTATGCATAAAAAAATCATAATTTAAAAAAATATATTCATAAAATGAAAGCATTAGATATCAAAAAGCAATAGTTATACACAATAGATAAAAATTAAAGCTTATGAATAAAAAGTGTATTGTTTAAAAAAAATCCTGAAAAGTTGATAGGAGAATGAGAAAATGCAGAAAGCATTCTAGATTCAGAAATGGTGAATAATCAAAAATAAAAAACTGGTAATTATTATAAAAAGTTGTTCTCATATAATAAAAATATAAAATATTAGTTATAAAAATATGTGCAAATATTCAATCCTTCTTAAAAATTCAATAAAATTTGATATTCAAGAAATTTCTCCAATGATAATGTCATATGACATTTCTTATCTCCTGGAAAAGTATTCAGTAGCAATGAAAAAATATTACAAAAAATAATCTTTGCTTATAATAAAAATATAGATTCAATATAAATTTTTAGATTTGAATTAAAAGCTTTATTTTAAAAGTGATTTTAACAGTGATATGAAATATATCTTAAAATTTCTGTTGTAAAAATTGTATCTATTGCTGGTCAACAGTGAGCCTCAATTAATGATGGTACAATTAATAATCTGTCCTCTATAGAGCCCCATTGTATCTATTACAAATAAAATTTGATTAATATGTTTACAATGCTGCTCAGCCACCAATTTTGGCTAATTGAAATCATCTTAAATGGATTCAGCAAGTTTGAATTAATCAGCAATGTCCTTTTATAAGTATTTGGAGTTTATATGGCATGTTTTTCATTTATTTATTTGTTTTTATTTTAAAATCTAACAATGCTTTTGATGATAATTTATTTAGAAATTTATCAAATTGTGTTCTTAAAGAGAAAATAGACTTTATTACTTTAATGTAATTTTTTAGAAATCTAAATCAATTATTAATAATTCTCTTTAATGCAAGCAATTTGTTAGAATCAGTCTTTTAATAGAAAAATAATTTTAATTCAATCAACAAAAAGTAATTTTAATGATGATAATACACTGTGTTTTTTTCTTCTATTATTAACTGTTTATTTTAATTAAATATTTAAAGAAATTACAAATCCTTTCAAAAATTACATTTTATCTAATAAAGTTATATTAAATCTAAATCAATTATTAATAATTCTCTTTGCAATTTGTTAGAATCAGTCTTTTAATAGAAAAATAATTTTAATTCAATCAACAAAAAGTAATTTTAATGATGATAATACACTGTGTTTTTTTCTTCTATTATTAACTGTTTATTTTAATTAAATATTTAAAGAAATTACAAATCCTTTCAAAAATTACATTTTATCTAATAAAGTTATATACAATATTTTTGATGATTTGTACAAGGATACTATTTTATTAAATCTATTTAATATGAAAAATTATTATAAATAAATTTAGTTTTGCACATCCAAGTAAATATTCAATAATTTAAAAATTCAAGAATTAAAATTAGAAGTTAATTTAAAAATTAATTTTTGTTTAAATTATTTTATTTTATCTAAAGACAAACTATGCTTATGTTAAAAGTTCACTGAAAATTAAATTTATATTTATTTAGATAATTAACATTCCAAAAGAATTTCTTCAGGTAGATTTTTAAAATTAAATATATCATATTTTCAATTGCAATTTGAAAAAATTATAAAAGTTCTGAAAATAAAACTTAATCTAATTCTTGAAGTAATTATAAAGTTAAAAATTTTTGAAATACAAATTAATTTAGATTTTAAATAGATAATATTTAACTACATATCAGCTTTATCAATTATTAAATACAATATAAAGAAAATGATATCTTTCATGTCCAAATAAAATAATAAAGTCTCTGATATTTTTTCTGTGTAGTGATCTTTGATGATATAAATAATATATTATTAATCTGATGGTTACTTCAATGCAGAAATTAAAAATTTAATTAGATATCCATAACATTAGTAAATGAAAATAAATTATTTTGTTTCAACTGGTAATTTATAGTATATCAATTAATAAATCTTCATTGTTTATTTTATTGCTATATGCCGACTTGCCTTAACAGAATTAGGAATATTTTAATCCATATTTTTTCTTTATGTTTATCAAATCAAAATTTGCAATAGGAATAACAGATATTCAAACATTGAATTTTTTGGAAAATATAAAATGTTTATATATTGATAAATCTACAAATTTTATATATATTGAAAATATAGATTTAATGATAGAAATGCCTCATAGTGAGTTGCAAGTTAAAATTTACAACTCATATTGGCTGTTGTTCTAAAGAACATCATTCATTATAAGATTGTGAGTATAAAGTAAGATGGTATAAACAAATTTTATTGTTGTAGTATCAATATTTTTGTTATTTTTATTCATATGAATAATTATTAACAATCTATAAATAAATTATTGAAATAAAATAATTTCAATGTTTTTAACAGAATTTAGTTCCCACAGAAGAAACCATTGGTTACATCAATAATTTATTACAGAAATTTAATTTAAAAGAAAGTGAAAATAAATTGCAGAAGAAAGAAAAGCTCAGTAATAAACTTGGAAGTAAACAATTAAAAAATCTCATCAAATATATTACTTCAGTTTCTTTTGAAGATTATTTAAAATTAATTCCAGAAATTAGTTCTCAAGAACTGGTTAATTCAGAAGAAATGGAATTTTCATCAAACCAAATAACGGATGATATAAAAGATCAAAACAAGGAAAACATGTTCCTAAGAGAGTTGGTGACTTGTTTAACTCATCCAGATGTTATAAACATGGCAGTAAAAAAAGTCAAAGAAAATTTTATTCATAAAAATATTTAAATTTAAGATAATCAAATCTCTTTCTTTAAATTTTTATGATGATGTTAAATTGAATTTAAAAATTTAATTAAATTTATAATGAGAAAATGTAATAGATCGGAAGTCTTTGACAGTACGCTTGGCGATGTTTAAAAATACGTCCATGATATCTCGCCTGTATACGTGGTATCGTATATTACAGCTGTCATTGTTAAAATAGAGTGCCATATTACGTATTATACAGTTGAAAATGTAAAATTGACGTCTGCAACGGGTCGTCGGAAAGGTGGAAGCGGTTCTCCATTTCGGGCAACGGTCGCACGCATTTGTGAAACAATTTTCTTCTTTAATGAAATGTCTGTTCGCTTTTGTGACCCGAACTTTTTCTCGCTGCAAACTTTCCGTAAATGAGTGGAAGGGAGTGTAAATTCTATAATTTTTTCATTGAATAAATTTTTATAAAAAAAAAATTGGTATCGACTTACTCGGTAGTTTATAACTAATGGCTACGCACACCTTACAATTTTGGAATTAAATCGTGTTGTATAAGCCTATAACTTTGCCAAAAAAGATGCAACCGGAAAAATTTTCGTGTCGCTAGCCGATAATATCTTTTCGAAAATTCCTCTGGTAAGCGGGTAATTTACCTTAAAAATTTTGAAAATACAGTATAACCACTCGTTATATTTTCTATTTTCGAAAGCCTACTCGTATACGCTATTCCATGTATATAGACACGGTATTTCATTGACGAAAAATTGAAGAAGTATAAAATTAAGCGATTTATATTTTTCTATTTAAAAATTATTTTATAACGTCAAATTACAGTATTATTTTAATTTGGGGCCTAACAAATACACTCGGAAAGTTAATGAACTTATATAAAAGACCAGCATAATTTTCCTTCCAATCGAAAAAATTTCTTCCGTTTGTCCAGGAAGATTCTCGAAACCTATTAAATAATCGTTGGCACAAAAAGAAAAAATAACTACGTAGTGATTAATATATTTCGAATAGACTACATTTAAAAACTGGTAAGTTTTATATATATTCTAACTATTCTTTTAATTCATTACGATTTCTTTTCACGCGTGTTTAACTCAGCAAGATATTTTCTATATACATCAATATATAATCGCTATTTTCATAAAAATATTTATTCCGATTAATCTCGCTGGAGTTTTTCGTAGCCTAAATTTGGAATTGTCTTACGATAAGTAAGCGAATCCTCGGAATTTTCGTCAATTTCAAAAAATGTTAGCATATATTTAGAATCGGAGAAATTTTTTTCCTAGATTTAAACTTAACTACATAAAAACCTCTGTCGCCTATAACATATATACAGTTCTTTCTCTTCGAAAGATTGCATTGTAGGATATATCGATTCTTTCAAACAAGAGAAGAACGTTTATAAATAAAGATATCAGAAGTTATAAAAGAAAAAGTGATGGCTAGAATTGGGTGAAGAGTCTTGGATGGGTGGAAGTACAAAAGAAGGAAGTAATATTAAAGATAGCGTTGAATATTGACTATTCCCAAGTAGACGGACAGAAAAAGTATAATAAACGGAAGAATTAACAGAGAGTAGAAAAAAGAGAGAGGAAGAAAAGAAAGGCGCAAAATCATAAAAAAAAGAATAAAAATATAAATATTCTAACAGGTTCGGAATTATTATTAAATGTTAAAATAAAGTTAGTTCCATTAACGTCAATAAATTATCGATGCGTATTCGATGTATATACGCTGTTTATCTATTTTATTTTAAATTTCCAAGAAGCGGTGTATTTTTGCAAATTAAATTTAAAAATAAGATAAAGTGAAAAACTAATTTTCCAAAGCGAATAATTATCATGATTTACCAGTAGTGTTATAAAGATATTAAATTATTTTTTAATATATTTCGAAAAAATTAAATTATTTTTGTCTTTTAAGAAGTTCTGAAAAAATTTTCAGCAAATAATGTCTACTTTAACCCACGACTTATTTTTATATATAATATTCTTCCAGGATTATTAAAATACATCATCCGATTTATCAATTCTTCCGTCTATTTAATCTTTTTATCTAATAAATTTAGAAAAGAAACTAAACTGCTGTTACGCATTTATCACTACAAAACTTAAATTTTCCTAAATAAACTTTTGGAGAATTAATATTTTGACACTAAGCTCAAAAAATGCTTATAATTCTGCAAACAGTGTTTCTTAATAGATAACAATAATAATATTACTTTTTCAAATATTAAAAACAAGAAGTATATAACAAATATTCATTATTGTATGAATTTTATTTTTTCAACAATGTTAAAATAAAACCTAATAAGCTTTAACAATTTTAACATCTTTAAATTGCTGCGTATTATAATATTATAATTAAAGAATAAAATTCACTTTATAAACCTCTTATTAATTCGATAACAGAATAATAAATTTAATAATCTTAATCCTTTAATTTATCTATTAGTGCGTATGCACTATAAAAATTCTATTTAAAGGGTTTTATCTAATGCGTATTAATAATTAATAATAGCTTTTTAAAGCTTGGCATATTTATTGTTATTTTACCTAAATGCTTAACTGAAAAACTCATCCTAGTGGACGTATTCGGTAATTACGTTGAGATGAAATTAAATAATGAAAATTTCAAAACAGAAAACAGAATCGAAAGCTTAAACAACTTTTAAGCCGTTATCTGTAAATATAAGATATTCGATTAATCTAAATCCAGAACGATTAGTTATTTCTATATTCATATTTTATCTTCTATTAAATTATATTTAGATTAATAAACGTTAAAGTAGAAAGAATGGCTGTCTAGCGCGATACTTGTATCAATCATCTTCGTAGATATAATATTAAATTATTGTTGGCGAGATTGATTGTAATAACAAATCGACATTTTGCGAATAATATGATAAGGTATACTGTTGATAGAGCGTCAATGGTATGGATAACAATTATCATTTTTCATGCGGAAAGATCGATGTAAGCTAACTATATTATATTGATTTCTTTATAAAGTAAGACATTTTAATAAATTTACTAGGCTGATATTTTTAATTACTGAATAATAAAATTGTCCTAAGAACGACACAAAATTTATCTCTTTTATAATAAAACCAACACCGAATGCCAACAGTATGATGACAGCTAGTCTATCACACTACCAATAAAAATTGTTATAATTGATTTTTGAAATTCTTATCTTAAAAAATGCTATAAAAATCGTATAATGGCATTAAAAACATCATTATAAATACCAAAATTGTAAAAATATTTGTGTAATTTTGCTTATCAATCTATGCGCTAAAAATGCGTGATATGTCAACCAGTACATAAAATTAAAAAAAAAAAAATAGAGAAAAATAATTAATCGATATCTTATAACTTAATTAAACAGAACATAACTATATAATTTATGAAGAAAGCATTTTTCAAAGTACCTCAGCTGGAATGACATTAACTAAAAAGCACAATTAAGAGGACTAATTACATTAAACCTCTTCGGATTTAAAGCGAGTTGCGAGAAAACATAAAAATCTTGAATTAATTTAAATATCTGGAATAGAAAAAGAAAGAAGAACGAAAAGAGTTTCAACAACAAAAATTATGACTCAAATTTGTAATCGTTAAGAAAATAAGGATAACCTCGAGAGACTTTCCAAACTGTAATTCATTCGAGAAGCGAAAGGTACTTAAATTGATTTTTTCTCCATTTTTTCACAAAATATGAAGAAAATCCGATACCATCCAATTCTAAATATATTTCTCTATTAACAAAAAATGAATTGTTTTAAATATATTTCTGAAAAATTCTTTGAGAAAAACTATTTTTGAAATCTTTACATTTTTAAGATTTTTGAACAGGATCGATAAAAAAAGAAACAAGCATTTTTCTTCATTTTGTATAAATGAATTTATTCTGTAGAGACTAAACAGCGAATGTATAGATAATATGTTTTAAGAGATATCGTGTTTTAAGCTGATGGAAAGCAAAGAATATTAGCTTCCCTTTCTGAAGATGAATTTTTTTAAGAAAGTTCATCCGGATGGAAAAGAAAATATATATTAGTTCGTTCGCTTTTAATATAAAAATAAATAAATTTAAGATTCGAAATTTGTGTTAAATTTTTAAAGACCAAATTTCGACTCTATTAAAAATATTTGAAGCTTTAACACGACAACAAATTTATCTTTCAGGCCAGTCAAGTGAGGAAATGCATTAGTTACATCTTATCATCAGATGATTCGTTTCCCGTTCTTATATTTTTCTTACTACCGAAGGAACTGATCCATTGTTAGAGAATATAATAAAGGTCACGCCTTCCGGTAGCGGTCCGTCTGTAGGTTAGCTGGATGTCAGTAGGACAAGTGATCGCTCACCCAATCTGTTATGGGCTGGAGGTGAATGATAGTCGTACGATGATGACCATGACGATTTCTAAAATAATCGTCGCAAACTGCAGATAAAACAGTCGTAAAATTAACATTTTACTCGCAACTTATTTTTAAATGTGCCCATTTAATCGCATTAAAAATCGGGAATGTAACTACTATCAGTTATCGCATTAATGAAAGTTTTTAAGCAGAGTTTCTACTTTAAATAAATAAATTAAGAATGGTTGTTTTATTTTTGCAGCAATAAATCTCTTTGGTGGACGTTACTTTGAAAACTCGAATTTCATTAATTTTCCAGATGAAAAAAAAAACAGAAAATTACTTTAACCCATAAAATCAACATAATGAGAAAACATCCAAAGAATAAAAAAGCGTAGAAATCCGGCAGAGAAACTAAAATCCAAATTCAGAAAATAATTTATCATTAAAGGTTAACTCCACTTATCTGTCGATAACTAAGAGCGGCGGAAGCTGGCATCGATTCTTCGGCCAGTTTATCCCCCTTTTCTTCCCCGTAGAGCTTTGTATGAGGCTCCAGATGAGCACCTAACGACTGACGTTTATAGTTGTTTTCCTATTTCCTGGATCGTGTACGACAGTAACCCGCATTCGCTCGATAATTATCTAAGTTGGAAAAGAAAATGCAATTCCGCATTTTTCTTTTAAAAGTAAAAAGACATTTAGAAGTCATCACCAACACGATAAAACTATGTTATTAAATTTCATTTCCATTTCTTATAACGGTTATTATTCTTACCGCTCTTAGTACTCCTTTCTTAACTATGGGGTGCTAAAATTAGAAAGTAATGATAATGTTTAACTAAGCTAAGAGAAAAGCTTTCCCGGTTTTGTTAACGATATCCGCAAGGTGTTGCCTCCGCCGCATCAATTGTACGTCATAGAGCCTCAGATGACCGTTACCATGGCAACAAAGAAGATCCCGACATCAGCGATTGTGAACGACTGGCACAGAGAGAGATGTTTTCTTTTGACGAAGCTTTCGAGGTTTTCTAACACGGGCATTATTAACTGTTTGGAATTTAACAATCGAATAAAAAGTTATTGTTGATCGACTCTATTATATTTGCAAATGTAAACAACAAATCAAATGGTACAAACGAAAATTTTCGTGAAAAAATGGAAAATTTCTCGAAACGCAATTAGGTTTATTTCGTAAAAATTCAGATATTATACGACTTTTCTTACGCTTTTAAATAGAGTTGGCTATTTTTATTATATAGAAAACGAATTTTTATTCGTGTATATTCATGCAAATTTCTTTATGGTAATATTTTGCCATTTGTTTAAATTGTTTTCGAATTTGCAATAAAAATATCCATGGTAAATACGTAGTTTTTCCATTAAATAATATTTTCTATAAAAATATATTTTTAAAACTTCAAAAGAATGTTTTCGGAAAACATTTTTCATTTTAGAGATGAAAAATTGCTATTATTTCCCTCGACATTTTTATTATTTAACATTTAAAGCAATTATTTTAAAACGTATTTTCATTTTAAATGGATAAGCGTTGGAAATACGATAAAAAATGGCTCTTATCCCTTTAAGAAATAAAATTTAATTTATTAAGCCAGACAAGAATCGAAATGTAAGTTCCAATAATTCTTTCTTCCGCCATCTTGATATAAATAAAATATCCTTTAAAACCATTTGAAATTGTTAGCCATCTGTACTTATTCGATTCGAATAATTGACCTTATTTTGATAACAATATATACCATAGGAATATAGGCGGGTCAGAATGTTTTGCTATACAAAGTTTTCTTTAATTTCCTTATTTCGTAAAATTTTCGTTAGAATGCACAGAATCGGAGAAAATTCGGTGGGAATTTGTCATCTGAATTGGTAAGCTTTTACTCTATCGCACTTATTTTATAGTAGAATAATCTCTGAAAATTTTCGACAGACAAAAGACACATAAAGTAAAAAGCAGTAATTTGATTGATTTTTTTTCAGACACGTGCTTCGAACTGAAAAATTCAGATTATATTAATATTTCGCCCTTAAAACGAGTATTTTATAATTTTTGCTCGAATTTAGGAATAGAAAAGAATATTTATTAGATTTATCTAATACCACTAACTGTAACAACGATATTCTATCTAGGAATTAGACTAACTGTAACTAATGTGTAACTGTGAGTTTTAAATGTATTTTTCTTTTATCATATTTCTTATGCGAGATAAATAGTGCATATTTTTAACCTAAAACTGACCTTTAAAGTAATAACATTCGGTATAAATATCAGTTTGTTCAGCTATTTTTATTTTTTTGAATGAAAACAAACATTAAATATGGCTACAGCCTTCTGTTTTGCAATAATGTTTCTTAAAGTTCAATGTTGTTTGAATTGGTTAATTTAATAATGTTTCTATTTACAGTGGAATTCAAATAAAATTTATGATGCCAATTCTAAGAATTTTGTCTAGAGAAATCGTGTTTTCAAAATCTGATAAATAAATTTTGTAAAATACACACAACAATAGATTCTAATGAGTATTTTTATTCTTATTCATCGTTTTAAAATTAAATTTTGTTATTTTCTTCTTAAGAGTCTGTTTTTAGAAGAAAAATAGCTTTCTGGAGAAATCTAAGCCAAAGTAAAGTTATAGGCTGTATAAAGAAAGGAACTAAAGTGCCTTGTACCGCCAAATCCTCCTCCAATCCGGTCCTTTTAGTTTTGCTTAATGTCTTACCAACCGTAAGACACTTTATAGTAATAACCTAAAAAAGAAAGTCTAAAAATTTTAGATTACCCGAAATTTTCACTTATTATTTCGTTTAAAATTATCTTTTATCGAACTTTAAATAAACCATTTAATTAGCGATATTAAGCTTACCATTAGGATTTTAAAAATTAACAATTTATACTCATCTAAAGCTTTAATCCATACCCTCTAGTGTCTTTTTTGTAGCATAAATTAAGAATTCTATTTATCCGAGGTGTCAGAAAAAATTCCATCTTAAGTGAAAAAATATATACATGTATTCAATTGGGAAATTTTCTTCCATAAAATCGTCAATCTAATAAAATACGGTTCGAGACATTTCGGTAGCAAATGAGGCTCGTAAAACTTATTCACCATTCTATCTTATTATCCATCAACTGTGAGAAAATTTGCATAAAGACATAACACTTATTCTTTTATATCTTCGAATTTTCGGCTTCGAATAAAAAACTATACCTTTAAAACTCCATCTCGCTCTACGACATTTGGGCCCGGTAGTAACTGCGCAAACCCAACATTTATAGGATTGAATTTACTAAATTAAAACTAACAAGTAAGTTTTTAAAATAACGAAAAGTTGTCACACGTCGACAAAATACTATTTTAATTTCTTCTTTAGCGTAAGTAATATATTAAATATCTTCGATAGTTAATCGACTAGTCAACAATAAGTAAATTTTTCATATTTTAAATAATGTAGAAGATAATTTTGCCTAAAAATTGCCTATGTATATAACAATATTTCTTTATTAATCACTTTAATTTCTCGTAAAATTCTAAAAATTTATTCCAAAATTTCTATAATCGATTATTAGATATAAATTAAGGGTCTTTGGTGATCCGTCTTTGGAGGGAATTCTGAGATCAGCCAAAAAATTGAAGCAAATTTGAATATTTTTAAGTTTTGTAAAAACTAAAATGTTTTTAAGTGTTAATACTTATAAACATCGAAAGATAAAAATATGATAAAGAGAAATACGGAAGCGAATATTTGAATGTCAATAAAATGCCAAGTAGATTAAAGAAGAAGGAATATTTCAGTCTAACTGTCGTTTCATCTTTTACACAGACTGTGTTATACATTTACATTAATAACCGAAGTAATAAAACACGTCATTTCCAAGACCGAATACTTTGTGCCATTTAGAGTTAGTTGATTGGAAAGAAGAAATTCCGATGAGTCAGCGCATCCAAGAAACTTAGTTGACCAACCAGATAGCAACTTCAGCGATTAAATATGCTTATTAATTACTATTGGGGAGTTAATAAAAGGTACGAGTGCGGAAGGTGGCTTACGAAACAACTTATAGGTGCTTCACTTACTTTATAAAGCGGAAATAGCTGGCCTTTTAATTGAATTAGTAAATCTTTATATTTAAAAAAGCTGCTTTTTAAATTAAATCACACGCTTTAATTAAGAAAAAACGATGCTAATGATTTTCTAACCAGCCAAATTTATTATTTTTGTTGGCGATATAAAAATAAAAAAGTTAATTTATGGATAAAATTTTTCGAATTAAATTAATAAGACTAGACTATTTCGGAAACAATAAACCGTAATAAAAATAATAATTTATGTTTTGTTTTAATATAATCTGTTTACTAGAACGTATGGCGCTCTAATTTTTATCATTCTCCATTTTTACTCCTTATAATTAGCGATTAATTGCAATCTATCGCTGAAATTGAGAAATAGGGGAAGAATTGTCTTTTTAATTTTTCTTAATTCTCTATTTAATTATGTCTTTTCTCGACATGTTTCTAAGTAGAAACAAAAACTTTGCTTTCTGAATAAGGAAACAGAGTATTTTGAAGTTTTCGGTTATAAGTGAAGTAGTAAAACAACAAGAAGTGATTGTTTAATACAGTCGTTTATTCTTGCTTTACTCGAACCTGATCTCTTTACTATTTCTTTGGAAAGAGAGTAAAATGCTTAGCATCAAACAAGTAAAGCAATCTGTACCTGTCACAACTTAAAAACGAGGTCGATTTGGAATTATATCTGCCTTCCATTCGTCACGTCAAAACCAGCTGACGACCAATAAGTTAGAGGAACTGAGCTTTGCTTCTTATTTTCACAAAGGCTAACCTTTTTTCCTTCGGCGCACGTTATTTTCTTACTGACAGCCACTCATAGATGGCGTGCCGAGGCAAAAGGAGCCATTTTTTTTTCATTGCCACCAATGAAAAACAATAATTGCTTAACGTACTCGAGTTATACGTAAGAAGTCGGGGGCAGCTCGCTTTTCTTCCTTCCTAACGCAAATAGTTTAAAGGATTATTCTACTTAGCCAATATTATTCTTGCGTTTGAAATATTGGATTAAAACAACATTTGAAGGATAATTTATTTTGTTGTGTAGGCTAACTACCGCATTTACACTCATTTAATATACATGAACATTTCGAAACGAAACAGATTAGTCTTTTAATAAATTTAAAGGGAAAAATTTTTTACTTTTCCCTTAAGAATAAAAAGAAATTCATTCGTTACGAAATTACTGTAGGCATATATTTTTTAAATCGAAGTTAAAAAAAGATTTTTTCAAAATAAATACAGAATAGTAAACGAGGAATCACACAATTTCTTTTCACGAGATATATAAATTTTGCTTCTTTTTTGACCTAACAAAACGCGTTTTCTTCTTCTTTTCTAGGCGGAAAGAAGTCCACTTTCGAAATACAAATTGTTTTTAAATAACAAACAAAAATTCTCTTTTAAATTATTTTCCATTTTAATTAACGCTATCAAAATAATTATCTGGCTAAATTATAATTTTTTTAATTAATCAAAAAAACAAGCCAACAATATGTTTATTTTGAATAAATAGACTCTTTAATAAATTACGGGTGATGTTCCTTTAAACAAGACTCCATAAGCATCTCCTCGATGCGAACGAAGTGGAAATCCTCTCAAGGAGAATTTTTACCCTATCTTTCTTTCTAGGGAGTCGTAAATCCTTCTTAAAATTCAAAATGGAAGGGTATATTTCATGAATAAACGATTTCAGTCGAGCCTAGCCCCGTAATTATGAAGAGCGTAGTATAAAGAGAAAGACTATTTAACGTTAGTCTGTCTTTATGACCCGCCATGAATAAGCGACTTAAACACGAAACAACTCGTAAAATTTCTAATTTTAACTATATATTAAATATAGGATCAACTTGCGCCGATATAATTGCCATTATAATTATCCTTCTACATAAACTAACTTAACTAGTTCCATTTTTATTCAGGCTTTTTTAACCTCTATCGGGAAAGAATACAAAAAAATTTATCTAGCTTACCAGTTTAAAATGATGAATATAATAAATTAATTTTACTTAGGATTACTTTTTATCTTTCTTATAATAATATTTTAATTTTTAAAGATAACTCTCGACTTTGTCTTCGAATAAAAGTCGAATAAGTAATGCTTTAGAAGCGTATTTTTGTCGTACCGATGTTAGTATAAGAAGAAATATATAAATTAATTATAGAAATAATAAAAGTATCGATTTATCAGAATAACAAAAAAATCTGGATTTTTACAAACAAATTTAAATACTTTTATGACTATGAAATCAAAAATAAATATCTAGTAGAAAACATTTCGACTACTTCAACCAAATTTTTTCGGCCAAATTTTCCATCAATTTCGATTTTTATTGAATCTAAAACCGAACAAGCTGCAGTATCTCAATAACAATCAATTTTTAATACATAAAAGTAATTTTTTTTTGTTACGCTGTATCGATTTGCAACCGAACAAGATGAATTATTCTTCTGTCTGGAAAAATACTGACGTATTCAATATACTTTAATATGATTTTCTTATACGGTTTCCTCTTTAAATTATGTAATAGTCTGCAGCGCTTAGATTTTCTTGACTCCAAGAATAAATTCCTGTCGTCTTTCTTTTTAAATAAATATTCGAATTATTGATATATTTAACTAAAAACGTATTTTCATGAAAAAAATTTGATTACTAAATTATTAAGCCAACAAGTTATTCGATATTTAAATTTGACTATATTAATTTTCGATGTAATTTGTTAAAATTTGGAGTTTTCTTAAACTCAAAATCTGTTTAGAATCTTTATATATTTCAGAACTACCGATGTGAATCAAATTCTTTCTAGATATCAGACGGGAAAAATACAAAATTCTATTCCGAAACAACTTAATTCTCTCATTTGTCACGATCTTTCCGAAGGAAATTCTTTCTACCTTCTCACTAGACTCATCAAACCGCTATAATAATTGAGTACGCGATATCATCAAAGTTTAAATTAAACATAAATATTTGCGAATCATAAAACTGATATAAAAACATTAAACCAAAAACAAAGAAAAACTTTCGGCTCGAATTTATTAGTATCCAGTAGTTTATACGCAGCCATTTTTATCTGTGGAAGTATTCGACTTTTTTCGTATAAAAAATATGCTAATTTATCATCATAAAAGTAAAGGAGGAAAAAATAACAAAAAAGACAAACACGCAGCGATAAAAAAGCGAAGCATTGCTCAACAGAAAATTGTAATAAATGGAAAGATCTAATCGGCAAAGCATTGAACCAAAAAGGCAATAAATTGCTAAGGTTGACTGTGAAGTTATTAATGATATCTTCCAATGAAGGATGATGTGACAGCGGCAGCACAGATTAAAGTTGCGTGTTGTTGCACGATTACTTGTGTTCTGGTATTTACAGGATTTACTGCATGCGCAGCATATAAAGGTAGCGCGGCCAGATGGATTATACGACAGAATGAAACCGAAAATTTAGCTGTTTCCTTTATTTGCGTTTTTAATATAAGAGCAGAAAAGTTTCATTTTCGATTTTAGTTTCTCGAGTTTTATGTTCAACAGTCTAAAAATAAAAATACAGTAATACACGACCTTATTCCATGGTCCAAATCATAAAACAGGTCCAAAAAACTAAGTTTATATCGACTTAGTGGCTAGCGCGAAACTAAGAGAAACAGTTTGAATTTCGGAGGAATCCAGCTTTCTATTAGTTTGTCGATTGTCCACGCGACCGACCTCCTATTCAAAGACACTATATTTAAGTTTAGCATTATAAGCTATAGTTTACTTCTCTGGCAATAAACCGAATAAGAGGTGAATAACGAGGATATGGCGAAAATCAAGATTGATTTTATACGGTAAATATCCTAGCGACAAACATTTATCTTATACCACTGACATAAAGCTTATATATTAACTTAATTCGCTTTCATAATTATATTAATTTATTTTTTAACGTCCGTAATTATTATTTTTGGCAATTAATTATCATTATGCCCAAATAAAGCCAATCTTCTAAATCTATGTTGATTTTTATCATTTTCCCCTAATTTAACGGCATTTTAAATGATATTGTATATAAATTTTCTTTGGTCACGTCTCTTTATTTTTCGTCTAATCTATGTAATAAATTTAAATTATTAAAGTTTATAATTTAAAATCGCCTGGCGGAGAAAACATTATAAAGAAATTTATAAGGATTACGAGTAACGAAAGACGTTTAAAAGAAAATTCAAACATCGGGAACCAAACAAGCAACGACGAAAATTCCGCGGAACGATTAACTAATTTCAAAAAACGAAAAGATTAAAACTTTACTCACAATAACTGAACCAGTAGGAAAAAAACCTGTGGATTATAAAGGCAGAGTAATTTACAGCAGCGACGAATTACATTTTATTAGGTTTAAATTCTCGTTAACTGATAAATATTTTGTGTTTTGTAATTAAATTAGCATCGGCGAATAATTAAAATAAAAATTACGAGAATAAAGTATTCTCAACGTTGAGACTAAAACTCGAGTAAAGAGTAATAGCGCTTAATTATTTCCTCTTCTCTTTTAATTGATATAATTATCTGTTGTGCGAAATTTGAAGAGGAATGTTGTTACTGTAGTAGCAGTGGTTCGAATTATTTGGAAAGTTTCAATTGTGCAGTAATTATGAGCTCATCAATAGGACATTTTCACCCAATGATTGATTCGTAGGGATCATTAATGGCTAACGAATGTGTTGTGGCTTCATTTTGATCGTAGCTTGATGAAAAATTAATGAATTGTGTTTTCTCATCGCGCACAGGAAATCAGTCGGGGATCATTAATGGCTAACGAATGTGTTGTGGCTTTATTTTGATCGTAGCTTGATGAAAAATTAATGAATTGTGTTTTCTCATCGCGCACAGGAAATTTGTTACAGATGGCGATTGACTCGTACCGATTTTTACATATGCCAAAAGTTATTCCATTGGCCCATTTTACCTCCGCTCTATCGTAATTTAATGTTCGATGCCAAGTAATAAGTTCAATTTTCCCGCTTAGTTTCTTTCCCTCCAACTTTTACCCACAACTATTACAGTTTCTAAATTTTATACTACAGTATTTTTTCCTCTTTCGCTATCGAATATATAATATAGGATAGTTTGGCCTCTCGATATTTTCTTTCTTACATCTAAATGGCTAATTTATATTCTACACATTTTAAAATGCTTAAATTAATTGTTTTTTGAAAAATATTTCTAAGAGAATTTCATTCAATTTTAAGTATCGGAACATTCCTATTTTTATGAAAATTCCTTAAAGTTTTCTCATTTTAAATTCTAATATAAAGATTTAAGCGACTTAGAATTTAAAATGACTTTTTATGGCTGGAATTTACAAATATGCTAATTTACTTTATATTAATTATTTTAATTTATTATTTTGCCGATTGGAATAGCGGTCGGTTGGTAGCTTATCGATTTCCTTTTAATATCTAATAAAACCCCGAGTCGGAAATTCATTATTATTTTTAAGTTTGGACATATTAAATTTTAATTTAAATATAAAAAGAAAACTTTTTCGAAAGATATATTTTGTATCGCATTTTCGAATCTTGGTCATAAGCCAAAGCGGCAGAAAAATAAGTCTATGAGCGAATTAATAAATTAGAAAATCTTGCATCTCGACTTTCAAAAACGATAATCCTTATCTTGTAGGCCATTACACATTTTTAACGAATTCTGTTAACATTAAATGCTGAGTGTATAACACAAAAAGCAATTAGCTGGATTGCGCTATAAACGTGTTGATATTCGATGCCCTAATGCGTCTTGTTGCCAGATATTCTGTTCTACAGGCATCGAAAGGTGTAATTAGTCCGATGAACCGAGATGGATCTAAGCTTACCTAGTCCAATATGGTTAGCCTGATCGATAATCGATAAGAATTTACACTATCGATTCGACTTGTATACAATTAACTGTTATTAAATTACTTTAAACAATTTTTTCTCTTACATTTTAATACCGAATAAAATTAATAATAAGGATTTCTTCTTTTTTTGAAGACTGAATTAAAAAAAAGGTGGTTTATGTTGTAAGAAAACGGTTCGACGACAAGGTTAATTTTAGAAAATTTAATACGCTTCTAAAAAATGCTTTAAACTGATTTTCACATTCGATGCTATAAATTCGTCTTAAAACATAACTTTTCCATTAGTTTATTACGAAATCTTGTCAGCGTATGGTCGGATTTCAAACGAATTTGATTCGGAACAACTAACGACGCGCAAACTCGGATTGGTTTTGTTCTCGCCACGTTTATTATGGGGTCGATGGTTGGTACGATACGAAAAACAACGTTTCGCGGGTACAGAAAGATCTGATATTATTATGTTGGTAGCGAAAACTGAGTTGATTCACAAAACACAAAACTTATACGGTAGAATGGCGTGATTCGAATTTTTACCTTTCCATTATCCACCATGGTAAAGTTTTCTCTACATAATTTGCTTCCGAAGTGAATCAATTTGTAGTAAAAGTATCCGGAATAAAAAATTATATGGTGAACGAAGCCATGGTATTTATTTCTGTTAGTTGATGCCACGGCTCGTTGACTGAACTAACGATATCGGACATGTTTGGCATACGTCTAGCCGACTCGAAATCCTTAGATAGAAGAGTTTATTGTTAATTATTTAATTTTTTATATATATTTATTTTATTCGTATTCGATGAGAGATCGAAATATTCCTTCGTCTTTCGCTCTTCGATAATCTTGGTACTTAGTATTTTTTATTGTAAAAAGTTAATAGAAAAATAGAATGATAAATGGTAGATGCGTATTTATACTATATATAATTACTTCTACCAAAGTAAATGAAAATATATTATAATATACATTTTCTATTAGTTTAAAAAGTTAATTAATTGTCTCTATACCAAACTAGTTAAGAAGACTACCTACTTTATTAGAGTTTCGTCTTTCGCCATATTATAATATCAGTTTTTTAATCTTCCGCGAATCGCTTTTATAACTTAGGAAAATTAATCTTTTTACCTCAGAAACTAAGTCCATTATTATAATAAAAGTTTGCTCATAAAGATAATAATCTGCAAAATTTATTAGTTTTACGCTACATTAAGCCATTTTGATAAAAATAAGATGAAATATTTGCTTTCGGAATAATCTTCGGAATATGTATATTTTCGAAAAAATCTCAATAACTCATAAATTGGTAAAAGTCATTTTTATCATTAAATATCCAATTTTATTATTGTTGTTGTTGTTGGATCATTTCTTTTAAAAACATTTCTACACAGACAATTTTTTTACACGAAACATTCCATTTAGAATTTCGAAAATATTTACATAAAAGTATCAAGATTACGTTGATGCGGATTAGTATGTTTTAAAAAAATTTTCCTCTTAACTTGAATAAATTTCTTTAATTCGTTTTTGAAGTTAAAACATTAGATTCGCTTTATTCTGATATTTTATAAATTTAAATAAGATGCAATTACATTTCCATTTGATGAAAACAAATTCTTTTCCTGTCCCAAGTAATAAGAAAAAATCTTTAATGCAATTTCAATAAAATCTTTTCCTAGGCAAAAACGAATTATTATTATTTTTTCTTTCTTTTTTTTATCTGCGAGAATCATCAATTTAGAGATAAAACTTTTCGTATTTTTACTTCTCGATATTCGAACATTTTTAACTATTCAAATAACGAAGCGATTGTAAATTGATTTAAAGAAATATTTTTTAAAATTTAACAATTTGCTTAAGTAAAATAAAAAAAGAAATACCTTTTTAGTATAATACTCCCCAGATTAAATAAATGATATAAAATGTTTATTGGGGGAAAAAATTATTTGATATTAAAACTCGAGATAGTAAACAAAAAAAATATCGTTAAACCATTTATATAATGTATTTTAATGGTGCGTATTAATAAAAATGGCTTTTCTTTACACAAAATAACAAAAATATTAGATATAATGTAAGGAAAAAATACGAATATCGGAAATTCCTTTAGTATATTTTAGATATAAATTGACCATGGTTTTCCACGTAGAACACTGTTTTAATCTTTACAGTAAGAGAGAATCGGTGGCACCAAAGACGTCGAATCGATGCAACTAAATCCCAGACTAAAGTATTCAGGAAAGTTGATGCAATCAGCGAGTTCCTAGTGGGATGAAGAACGTAGTGCAAACAGAGCTGGTCGCTGCAGATAACAGGCTGGGTTATCGACAGGAGGACTCCACTTCAATGCAGTTTGTCTCGTGTGAATAGAAAGAACAGTCTATATCCGCTTCTGACGTTTTAGACCGAAAGATGTGCGGATCTATTACTTTGTACAAAATCGTCTCAGTGTTAAACTTATCGTAAACAAAAGGTGCAATTTTTCCAGAATATAAAACTAAATAAAGGGATTTGGTGGCTATTAAATTTAAATTGTTTCTTTTTAGGCTGTAGATCTACCCGGAATCTTTCCATTATAAAAATATCTATAAAAAACCGAATATAATTATTTGATAAAATGTACAGTTTAAGATTAAACAAACGATTAATTAGATAAAATTAAATTTTTCGCCGAGTTTATTAATGTGAAAGTCATTCGATCTCGACGAATTTTTAATTTATTTACAAGAGCGATTTTCTTTTAAAAAACTGTTAAACGATAACAAAACTGCGAATGGAATTTACGTATTTACAGTTTTATCATTATTTAAGAAAAAATAGAGTAATTAATAAAAAAAGATTTCTTAATCTGTATATATTTATTTATAGCTTAAAAGTGTTACGTATCGTTAACGCGCTACTAGATCGACATAAATTGGCCTGTTAATATTGTCTTCAATTTAGCCATTGGCAGTATTCCGTTTCATGTGGTTCAACGTCTCGACATACTTTAGGGAACGTCTCCCACGGGACGCGAATTTTAAATAGTTCTCGGCTTGTTGCGTCTACGGGCTGGAGCAGAAAAAGATAATCTAGAAGACAAAAACTGCCACCTAATCGCTAATTCTAAAAATCTGTCTGCAGTGACAAAACTTTGACTTATCGATTGTGGCGCTAACGTCGAAATCTTCCTGCCATAGCTAGTTTGAAGCGATGAAGATGCCATTAATGAAGTGGAAGAGTAATAATTAGACTGGGACGGATACAATAATTACTGTTGGTTTCTGTCCCATTTCCTATCTGCAGATAACGCGTTTGGCTGATAACTCGAACCATTACATCTGTGAAATTTGCTGTCGCTGGATACGAAAACGTTTGATAACGGTTCCGGTGTCGTTTCGTACTTTACTGCTTAGTTTTATCGACGAGATGAGTTTATAGCTACAGATTTGAGGTAATACCAGCCCGCCACTGTATGGCAAAAGTAAAATTAATTTTAACTTATCCTTTCCTGTTTGGAAAGTCGGCTTCGGTCAGTTTATGCGCCAGCTACATCGCGTATAAAAATACAAGAATAAATAGCTTCGCCTACTTAAAAGTAATAATAAAAAAACTCGTGTATTTATTAAAAACATAAAAAATCGCATAAAATACTAAATTAATCCGCAAATTTTTCGGCTTTAAATACAGATAAAAATTGATGCGGTAATGTTTTATTTAAAGAAATTAAATAAAATAAAAAATAGAGAATTGATATGTTTTTCCATTTTTTCTTAATTAAATTTACACTTTCAATAGTTATAATATTAAAAATTTAAAGTAAAACTGGTATCATAAATATATGAAGATATACAAATATAAAAAATAGTAGGGGAACTTGCCTAATTCGTACCCCCGCTTAAATCGTACTCCCGCTGTTTCTCCTAAGCTAAGACACTTACAGGAATTTCTAGCCATAGAAAATGTAAACAACAATCAGCCAAGCACTTGTAAACAAACCGGGACATGTGCCGTCACTCCACGAAAAAATATAAAAAAGATTCTGGTTACTTTTCATTAAAATTTTTGCTCGATTCTTAAGGGTTTTATACAATTACTTCAGTGAAAGAAATTTCTGTGTGAAACTATGTCAAATTTATTTCTCGTTTTTATATCAACGAGCGCCGTAAATTTGAATTCGAGTCGACCTAACTGCCTATTTCGTACCACCGTGTGTAAGCTTAAATCGTACCATAAGATTTAAGCTTACACACGGCTTAACTTTATCCTAAAACTGTTATGGATTTTTTTATAAGTATGAAGGTATTCTTGAGAAATAAAAATTCACAGCGAATCGAATATACGATGTGTTTAGTACAGTCCACCAACGAAACTCGAGTTGAAATTATGTGTAAAAAATTATCGTGTCTTTCGACAACAACAATAATAATAATTACAAAACAGAAAATGCGCCAGCCCTTTAAATATCGGCGCCCCGCTCGATCATACGTCGAGCCGGCCCTGGTACGATATAATGAATACAGCGCAAAATATGGGCACACGAGCTTGGTGCGAGAATAGATAGACATACTTTTGAATGATGATTGCAATTGTTAAATCTCAAAGTACGAATTAGGACAAATATGGCACGATTTACAAACATTAATCCTACATCGTACTTTTTCCATATAAAATAAAAATCGTTTTTATTAATACAAGTTGATTATTTTTTGTTCTTTTAGTTTATAACCACTAACTTTATTTCATTTTCTCTTTTATTCTTCCCCCTAAGAAAATATTCTCTTATGGAATAAGTATATTTTGTTAGGAGGTACGATTTAGGCGAGTTTCCCCTACTGTATTAAAGTTAAAAAATTATATATTAAATAATATATATATACGTAAACTATAGTTAAATGCTAAAAAATGCAAAAGTTTTTATAATATTGACGAGTCTGTTATCGAGTTAATTTTAATTAAATCTCACCTGAAAAGCGTGAACTGAATTTCGCGCGTCTAGTTATATTACGATTAAGTCAAAAATTCAGAAGCTACTCGAATTTTAAATTATTACTTAATCGAAGAACAGTGCCTTAAATAAAAAATAAACATCAAATATTGGCAAACCAAAAATAACGTATTATACAAAATGCTTATAATTTTAAAGCTATATCCGATTTTATACGTTAAATAACAGCCGTCTTTCCAGAAAATGCATTTACAGATCCAATCACTTATATAAATGAAATGAAGAGAAAATTTTTCCATCTAAATATAATTAAGATATAATGATGCGCGTCATTTAAAAAAATGACCATCGTTTATATCTTTTAAGTTAATGTCCGTTTTATAAAGCGAGTCGGGATCTATATTAAATAAAACAGTTGGGTTAGATAATTAAACTCATTTATCAATTCCACTAATAGATTTGGCACCTGGCTAAAATATATTTATGTAAAGACTTATTTCGCTGTCGATACGTAACATGTTCAACTGATTCGCTGACAACGATCAAGTTTTATATTGAATAAGGATGTCGAGGTTTAGCCGATGAATCGCATTCTGTACCGAATTTCGTTTGTGTTTCCATTTAAATCGGTCGTCCTTTTCTCGAAAAGGTATTCGCTGATCGTCGTAATGATATTTTTCTACGGACTAGCGTATAATTAGTATATCTAAAGCTTTTCCTTATAATTATAACGGACAATTTATTTCCATGAAAAATGCTTCGCCATAAATATGGAAAATTTTACCAATTATTTTTGTTATAATTATTATTATATACTGTAATGTAAGAGAAAAAATGAATATATTTTTATAGACCAGGATTTTCCAAACTGCGACTCTTTAGAATTGGTGGCCACCGACAGAAAAATGCGCGACAACGTTTGAAATACAGTTTATAAAATAAAACTTTTCCGAAAGCGGTTCATTTTTCTTCATGCGTAAATACCTACCATCCGTAACGAATATGTTGCATTGGTCAATAACGAAGAAACGAATATAATAATTCACAGAAAGTTTGTGTCTTTGATTTATCGAAGACACAAACTTTCTGTACTGTGTCAAACCTTTTGTACTGTGTCTCAGCCATACTGAATCGCGGTACAAAATGCGGTTATCGCGGTCAAAAACGATTGAAAACTTTGTTATAAGCCATATAATCATAAAATTAAAATGACAATTTAAAACTTTTTATGGTTAGCTAATATATTCCGATTTGCGTACGAGATTACTCGTTCCTCTATCACCATTATTCGTAAGTAATTATAAATAACTTATTAATAAAGACCTATAAATGTAAACTGAATACTCGTAAGTTTATAAAAAAAAGCGAAGACAGTATCGCATTAAAAACAGTTATTTTTCGAGGAATCTAGATTTTATTTTTCCACTATAATAAAATTAATTTTTTATTAATTATTTAAATCAGAAAGTATGCGGATATTAGTTTCGTCGTAATGACAAAAATTTTATATTAACTATGCCAATTAATAAATACTTATATTTAGAATATAAAATACATTATCCTCGTATTATAAATACAAGATTTTAATGAAAATATTGTCTGGTCTAATGAAGTATAGCTAGAATTACAAGCTTCAGAATTTGGATTACACGCGCTGGTAACTTCGGTAGTAGTTTCGAGTGTAGTCGGACCGAATTATTGACATATACGACTAGATTTTAGTGTAAAATTAATTAAACCCCATTTAAAAAGTTATCGCAGCTGTAATGATTAATAACGGAGAATGTTTAATACGCTATTTATCGATATAACTAGCTTCGAGATATTCTCCAATATCTAAATATATAAAATTTCTTTTCTCTGGCTGCTGGTGCGGAATTTTTATCTTATAACGCAGTTACTATTGTAGAAATATTCGAGAGTGAAAACAATTTTGATAGCCGAGAAACGACAGAAGAGTTGATATTTTAGTTATCGATGCTTACAAAAATGGCTACTATGCCATCGGTTTATGGGCATGTTTACACTATTTGCCTTTGATTTCAAATTCGGAAGAGTATCGAATTCGCCCCAAGACGTAAATCTACTTACGCTTGGGTAATGAGAGATTGAGAAAAAACTGTGTTATTTCTGTTTGTGTTAGTGTTAAAAACTCTTAAGTTATGAAAAAGCAATCTTCTCTGCAGAAGTTTGGAGTGTCAAAACACTAGTTAATCCTAGAATTTTTTAAACAAGAGTATACAAGGTTGAAAAAATCATTTTATACGCTTTTAAGTGATACCCATTCCACCTCTCGGTGCTAATCACACAAAAAAATATAGGCGATTATAAAAAGTACAAAATATACAAATTTTAGTCTGCCTCCACACATATTCTTTCTCATATCTCAGAAATTAAATTTTTTTTAAAGTAAATAATAATATTTTTGAGCCTTTGGGAATATACATAAACAACATGCCAAAACTCATCAAAATCAAAAATCATGCAGCGACCATTTTGTTTAAATTTGGCTGATTTTATATGGAATGACCCTAGTATTCTAGACGAATTGGTCACTCATTTTATTACAGCTTTATTCTGGTAGCTATAACTTATACTTTAAATGTAAAAAGAAATATTAATATTACTATAAATATAAAACTTAGGTTAACTAGAATGATATAAACATTATCCATAAACAAATAATTTCAAAGTAAAGCGCACATATAGTGCCTCGTACAGATTAAAACTCAAATATGAAAAATAAGAAAATAGCGTCTAGTTATCTTACTCGACCACCGTGTCCACCTTACTACGATTTTTAAAAATAAAATCATGAGGAGAAAATGACGTCGGTCTTTTATGAATGTAATTGAGAGCAATCATTTTATGGGAATAACTTACACAATACTGTATAGCACTAGCTATCGAATTAGGATAGATAATAAAATTTACCGAGTCAGTTCAAATTCAATTAAATTTTGCAGTTCCGTTTAACTTCGATATTTCTTAACTTTTTACATAGAAAATAAATGGGAAGCTTTCACCATAGAAAATACGGAATCGGGCAGGAAAATATGCAACGTTTATGTTACAACAGAAAATCTATTAATATAGTTTATTGTATTATACCAATTAGTTTTAATTTTTATTTTAATATTAATTTTGTCGCCTACAATATTATGTTTATTAAATCAAATGGAAAAAATTGCATTACATCTGCAGAATGCGAGATAAATCGTCTAAATTAGACGATTCTCAAGTTATTCATTAGAATGTCTTACGGTAACATATAAAGTATGCTTTGATAAATGCAGTCCATGGTTGACAGAACTGGTTCACTCGATAAAAATAGTTATAAAAATTTTTGGTTTCGGGAGAAACAAAATCGATGATTTGGCTATTCTAACTGGTCGAAAACTGGGCAGACTAAAATAATTTTTTCCCGATGATGACATAAGATCAGATGTGGGCAATGATCCACATCTAATCAGCATTAGTGAACGAGCTCCATTGATTTTATTTATTCGAAACTTCCGAAATAATCCTATATTATACCGAGAATTTTCGTACCATCACTTTCGATTTACTATAAATACACGTCACAGAAAATATTTTACTTAGGGTTTGCACAAATCTCATTAAAAACAGAAGTAGCCAAAACTGTTTACAAATACAGTGCTGTACTGTAGTTTGATAAAATATTTTGAATTTTTCCAAAGTACAGTATG
Organism: Olivierus martensii; assembly: GCA_000484575.1. Lineage (NCBI taxonomy): Eukaryota > Metazoa > Arthropoda > Arachnida > Scorpiones > Buthidae > Olivierus > Olivierus martensii. The sequence continues at coordinate 61,260 of AYEL01076556.1, forward strand.
CACACTATATAGAGTATCCGATAATGATTGGGACAAAAATCTAGCTATGAACTTCTTACATCGAAGTAATGAAAAAAGTTCTTATAAACATAGGCCCAAAATCAGCGCATTTAAATACGCACATTTTTATATTAGCGCTTTTCAAAGATGATAAAGAAACGTGTGTTTAATCAATAATTAAAAAAATAAAATAAAAATATATTTTAACATTTTTTGACGTTTTTCTATCTTGGACTAGATGTCAATTTGTTTTTTATATTTATTCATTAATTAAATCTTTACCATGTTTGAAAAAGTACCGTTATAAAATATGCCCATTTCTCTTAAATGTGGCGTTTTTGGGCCTTTATTCGTAAAAACTTTTTCATTATTTTTACACAAGAAATTGGTGGTTTGATTTCGTCCCAACATTTACCGGACATCCTGTATATTATAATAATGGTATAAATATATTGAAAGCCGTCAGCTACGTTAATCAGTTAACTTAAAATATAATATCGCTTATCGCTACTTTCTACTAAGATGCCAATCAAATGCTTATTAAATATTTGAAGGTGAATTTTTATATTTCAGAACTGATTCTATGTTCTAAACCATTTTAATGAGAAAGATATAATTTTCACAAATTAATTAAAAATGTGTGACTTTTTTTTATTAAAAATTTACAAAAAAATATTAACAGTCAACATTAATTAAACTGTTATTCTAATAAAAGAAAAATGAACACCTTTTCCTTAATTCAACGTTTAATTATATTTTAATTATAAATCTGATATTCTTTTCATCAATTTGCAATATTACTTGTGCAGATATTTTACTATAATCGCATGTTTTTATGCGAATAAGTTTCAGCCGGATATTTTAAAACTTATAATAAAAATTGAATTAAAAATATCAAATTTTAAAACATTAAATTCTTAACATACGAGTAATATTACTCGTACGCTAAATTTTAAGAAAGCGAAATTAAAAAAAAAACGAATTTTTATCGCTCCCGAAAATTAAAAGTTAATAAATAATCCATTATAAAACTTTTAACTGGAAAACTTTTTATAATTAATAAAAAAATCAATTTTTTTATTAAAATACTTTATGAAGATGAATCCAACTTCGTAATTATTAATATCTCGCGAAAAAATTAAATGGTATTTTTAAATGAAAAATGTTCATCGTATGCTATGGATAAAACTGTTTTTATGGCTTAAATTTTGCCATATTATTATTAAAATCTGAAATAAACGAGTCAGTAAATATAAAAGTAATAATCGGTGGAGACTTTTCTTCCATTTTTCAGTTTTCTAGAAGTAGAAATAGACAAATATTTGTAGAAGAACTGCTTAATTCTAATATTAGAATCGATGCAACATTTGGAATATCATAATTCAGCTAGTAGTTTCATTCATCCATTTGTTTTCGACGTCACTTTCATGCGCCCTTCTAAGCTGGCATAATGTGGATCCATTCAGTTTAAACGAAACTTTTAATAGTCTCTGCCACTGACATTTCCCATTGTGCAGCATTGTGCAGAAATCTTCTGATGTATCCTTTGAATGTAATTAAAGCAGAAAGAATTTTAAAAGATTATTTCGCATTGAAAATGAGATTTGTTTTCTGCTTCTTTTGAATTTTATCTCGGGAGTTAAAAAAGAAAAATGTTTTACAAAAGACATATCATTATTTATAGAAATTTAAACTTTCTTAATAAAAACACTTCTAAACCTTAATTATTTTTACTACTAAAACATGTTATTTTTTATTTTTAAATAACATTAAATGTTTTTACTTTAAAATATAATTTATAATGCGAAATTTTATTTAATTTACTTATTTTTATACTTTGTAGCCTTCTAATTTTTCCCCTTACGTAAAAATAACAGTAAATTCCATGGTGGATTAGAGAAAATATTCTTTACCAAACATATTATTCACAGATGTGACTAGTATAAATTATTAAATGTAACTTTTAAGATGTCCGAATATAAAGCGAATTTCTTTCGTCATTAAAAGAGCTGTTGGCATTAAAAATGGATTAAAATCGAAAGAAGCGTTTCCAAGTTAAATTGAAGATAAACATCTTAAATCTATAAAATTTATTTTTTAATCGTTTTACTTTTTCAGTTTGTTACTTAACATGTTAATTAATTTTGGGATTATTTTCGTTTATATTTACTTTTCTTCTTCTTTGTAATTTTTTTGTTTCAATTTTGTATTTTGATTTATATTTTTTAATTTGTAATATCATTTATTTTCTTTCATATTTTTTATAATTTGCTAATATTATGAATTTCTGTTTTATATTTTCTTAATTATATTTTTCTATGGATTTGTAATTTTTGTTCTCTGTCTAATAGTTTCATCGGTATTTTTCATTAATTTTATTTTTTGTTGGTTTTGGAAAAAATCATTCTTTGTTCTTCCGTTGTCTGTTTTGTTCTTTGCGCAAGCTGCACTTTATATTTTTTGTAAATTTTCATTAGCGATGTCACGAAAATTTCTTCCAATGCTGATTAAGCGATAACAAGATTCTCTTAAAATAAATCGCAATTAACAGGCGAATAAATAGATTTATTAGAGACCAACTTGGCAATTTATTGCAGGTATTTTCGGTACATTTTAGTCGAAAATGTCCACTTTACACTTAAATCAAAGACCAGTTTATGATTATTAGTTAGGTCCTAGTAAATTTAAGTTTTATACATAGGAATCAAACATGTAATTAAATTGCGAATATAAATTTCGGAAACCGAAGTTTCATAATAGCAGAAGTTCTGCTTGGTAAGTTCTGTAGAAAATGAAGCTTTAGTAAAGCAAGAACGTGGCCCATTGTTTAATGAGTTTGAAGAGAAAATGTATTCATCATTCGTGATATCATTGTTACGATCCCTTTTGCTTTTACTAAACAGGATAAAGGACATTAACAAGACTAATTAAAGAAAGACAACCGTTAATGCCTAGCTAGTCGCCCTTTCCACTCGTCCGTCATTCGTTTTCTCTTCCAGTCGTTACCCCTAGCAGGACATTAACGGTTGTGATTTATAGTTTAGGTTCCAACAATCACTCATTTAGCATAATAGTAGATAGTAGAAGCGCAGGAATACAATCCATCCAATCAGGAACCATCGGCGACGACAGCCATTGTCGTAAATACTATCATCCATTAGACGTAATTTGCAAAAGAGTAGCTAAGTAAAGTGTGGAAAATGTTTATGACGAAAGGTGTTGTTGTTCCACCACTCGCATATTAGATCCGATACCCAGCAAATCTTGACGTCTGTTATCTAAGATAAGGATACATAATAAAATGGAAAATTCCAGCAACGAAATGGCTGCTGCAGCTTAAATAAACCTTTAATTTTTGAAGTAACTAATGCTTTTGTAGCGCACAGAAATTACACACTGCGAGACGGTTTGCTTTATGCAACTGCAAAAATACACAAATCCTTCAGCCTATTAAAATCAGAAAGTTGATAAATAAGTTAAAGTAACGATGATTTCATTGGTTTAAGTAATACAAAAGATAAGGTAAAAAGGATTTTTATTTATGTTATCTAATTGAAGAAGTTTTAGCATATTTATGTTAACGATTTACCTTAGAGGATCATTTCACTCTCTTTCCATCACAACACATTATGCTCTCCCATCCGAGCTCGATTGTTATTCTATTCGGTCCATTCGTGTTTTACTTCTTGTTTTATGCAGCATGGCATATCTTGTCATTTCTGATGATCCACAACAATCGTTTATATAGTACAAAATGCCTTTCTGTCATCCTTCATTTTTACTTTCTTCCATAATGTAAAGAAAATTCAAAATATTGTTCCCTTCTATAGTTTATTCGGGATTTTATTGATTAGAGTTGTGTCACCATGCGGAATAAAATATTTTAAGTGCATAAATAACGAATTCATCCAACGTTATATACAGTAAGACCCCGTTTAACGCGGGGATACGTTCCAAAGAAACAAAGCGCTAAATGAAACAGCGTTAAACCAGGTCATTTTAACACGTAATCGAAAATAATATTTATCGAATTAAAAAATAATCGAATTTAAAATTAAAACTAATAACGATTGCTTTTTATTTAAAACAATATAAATTAAGGTTTAATTATTTAAATAATTATTAATCAATATTATATGAGCCAAAAAATATTTCAGTTAATGCTTACAGAATTCAATTAAAATATATATAAAAACCAGGCTAAAATTAGCTATCGTAAATAAAAGAAATTATATGCTAAAATAAAGCTTAATTAGTATTTAATGTCTACAATAAAATATTTAATGTTGAAAGGCTTCAATCTCTTTAATAATTTAATAGAAGCTTAAATGAACTGAAATTTATAATAAATTATCGATACATATAGAGTAATGAAAAAATTTATACTTAGTTAAAAGTATTATTTTAATAAATAAGTCAACGTGTTAAGTAAAACAAAAGTATTAAAACAACTGTTTAGGACATTTTAGCTGACAATAAACACAGCATTGAAAACCTATAAATGTTTGTTAATACCGAATCTCAGAAAAAGAATACAAAATGTGCGTAACAATAAAAATTGCTGCCATGAAAAACAAAACACGTCTAAAAAAACAACAAAAGCGATTTATCTCCTGCTGGGAAATAATACTACTGTTGTCTCAGTTTTAAGTGCGAAATGTTTATTTTTCCAGCATTCTTACTCTTTGAGTATTTTGAACAATTGGAACAATTCCTGGAGATTCTCTCAATCTGTTAAAAGTTGTCAGACAGTCAGAAAATCAACAATTCGATTTTACCTTCGTATATAAATAGTATAGCATTTAAATCAATTTTAATACAAATTCTGGTGAAAAGAATAAGTGTCATCGATATGTCTGGTTTATTTGTGAAATTCGTGATTTCTTTCTATTCTAACACAACAGTGATCATAAAAATAAATTATTGTGAATACCGATTTCATTAAGATGATACAGAAACTACTTTTAATCGTATCGTTTCTCCGATTGTTTGATGTTCTGTTTCTGTAGTTGACAAAAAAAAAGATTTTCAATTTTGATTTCATCAGCAGATAATAAAGCTAAAAATCATTTCCAGACGTAAATATTCTCGTGTTTATAACTTTAGGTATTACAACTGATAAATTGAATTCATTACTCAACTAAAATATAAAACTAAAATTGTTGTTTATTTTAGATACGAAAAATTCTTCACCACACTATTTCGTAAAGTAATTTTGCATCGACTTACCACGAGAGCAATATCTGATCGCACGGAAATTGTTAGATAGCCTATACAGTATTACAGATCCAATCTTCATATATGTTACTGTCAAAATCCGAAATTAATTAAAACCCGATTTGCCTAGTTGAAACTAGTTTGAACAAAGCCCGTTGGTGAATACTACTATTAACTAGTCGATACTAGAATTCATAAGACATTTTAGTGAATTCTAGTATTGGCTGAACAAAGCAATTATTTACAGTTTTTACTAGTTAAATGCGGATAGTTAAAGACGTTTCGATTTGTTCAGTTTATGAAAAACCGAGCTTTTCATTCTGGAATAAAACAGTGGCCCTATCGAGCTATGTTCGGATTAGACCCAAGAATAGGACTCGCGATATATTATTCCCATCAGATGTTCTGAAAACATAGAAGATGACGAACTTCGGAGAGTCCTCGAGATGAATGTTCGACAGAACGAAGCTGAGACCCTGGCTGAAGAAGAACACGAGGCTGGTCCTAGTGGAATTTACATCACATCAGCCAGAAGAGAAGCTCACGAAAATTTGTCTAAACAGGCCAAGAAAATGAAACGTATCTCTATGTCACCCATCCCTCTGTTGAAGTAGAAGATAATGTCGTAATCGCAATCCCGGATATGGACGAAACCAAGGCAGAATTTCGAAATATCGGAGTTGTGCTGGAAAAAATGAAGATCAGCGCAAGATCGGAACTAATGATGGAAAGGTGGATAAATTATATTACAGGTAGGTTTGTGTCCTTTATGTATTTTTTACTATTTAGAGAATGCCCCAAATACGATTATGAAAAAAACATCTTTTGCAGATCGGAATTTGACGTTTGTGGGGAGAAGTTCTGACGCCCGAAGAGGTACCAGATACAGATATTTCTTTGAGGACGGCAGCTAGGAAAGCGGCGATGGCACCACCAGGGTTCACATCTTGTGTTTGCCAGAAAGGTTGCATTTCGAAAAGATGTTTGTGCGAGAAGAAAGGAATTCTCCGCAACTCTAAATCTCGTAACAGTTTTCCATGCGGAAACAAATGTACATCATAAATATATTTCTTTTGTAGATTACAGTTGCTAGGTTTTTATTTTTTCCTTAACGCAAGATTGCACGATTAGGAAGATATCGGACTTATCCTGGTAAAAGAAATTTTAGGTAGGCCTAATACTATAGTCTATTTCAAGATAAGATGACAGTAAATCACTAACATTGTTGTGAGTATTTTTACACAAAGGAAAATAGTCCCTATTAGTTAAATTTAATATTAATATTTTAAAATATAAAAATCATATAATATCCTATAATTTGTTGTTTTGGAAAATAAAATATCGAAATATTAAATTATTGAGATGATTTTAAAATATATATTTTATAATCACGTGACAAAATTTAACGAAATATTGTTGTTATCATTATAGACAATGTTGTTATTTACAAATCGCGTATGAATGGTTCGGCTGTCAGGTTATCTTGAAACAGACTATAGTTTTCACTAGTCATATCGAGTTTTAATTAGAGAAGTTTTAGTGAAAACTAGAAGTTTCTAATAAATATGGTGAATTCCAGCATCGACTAGTTAATAATGGTATTTACCAACGGGTTTTGTTCAAACTAATTTCAATTAGGTAAATCGGGTTTTAACTAATTTCGGATTTTGACGGTAACATATACAAGATTTTCATTTTTTTTTTTTCTTTATTTTTGAGGTAATCTGTTTTAATAATTTTAAAATGAATTAATAGAAACTGTTTTCAATTATTTAAATATTGAATTTATTACTATTCGATGAAATATTTAATATAAAAAATCGCATAATATCGCTCGCATGATATGTTTTAATTATAATCCCAATAGACTCTTTATATATTAATTATTTTAATTTTAAATGTTCACTTAGAAAATTAATTATATATTCAATTTTTTATTTTGTTGCAAATTATAATCGTCTACATTATAAATTTCATTACGAAGAAAGAATATCCTCTCGTACTTTCCCAAAAGATGATAAAGTTTATCGTGGCTTTCTTTGTAATTTATATTTAGCCACATTAGTGAAATCCACATTCTCGACGATTATTTTTATCCATAGCTACTTTATTCCAGTATTTACATCTTTAGAATTATTTTATATAAATTATTTCAGCTAAGACGTATTTAATAAATATTGTTTTAATAAGTAGTCGGAGACTGCTACATTTCCTATTGAATAAATTCCTTGCATCTTTTTAACGGAAATAAATTTTACGACTAGAGAAAAGATTTTTTACAACCAATTCCTTGTATTTGCAGAAAATCTTTTACTATCAGCCTGGTTTTCTACTTTTTTAATAGCTTATTTTATGTTTCACTAATTTACGATTCTAGTTTGAATCAATTGCCTTTTTCTCTTTTAGTATATCAAATATATCTGTTTTTTATTGTTAATTAAAATTTTAATGTAATAATTTATTGAATTTCTTTATAACTTTTTAGCTTTATATCTTTATAGAAAGTTTTTCATAAATATGAATCATACAAAATTCGAAATTAATTGTGACCGAATTTTAAAACTTTTTGCATTTAACCCATCATTTATTTTTTATATCTATTGTATATTATTTGTCATATTTTTTCGAAGAATATCACCTATTGTTAGGCTATTTCTCTCGTTTCCGTAATTTAATAATCTTGTACAAAAATTTATTTAAGATAGACTAATACATTTATACCAATACGATTTCCATTTTCCAAATCTCGTATATGCATTATATAGACTATATATTCGAAGAAAATTCTTTCAGTATTCATTCTCTTCTCTTTATTTTGCTCGGGTACATATGTTTCAGAAAAAATTGAAGATAATTATAATATCGTTGATTTTCCAGCCCATCATAATTCATAGCACGTTCTGTTATTTGAATGTTTTGTAACACGTCTGTTTAGAATATAAATTTTTCTAAATTTAGTTCATAATTCTTATTGGAATAATACGTGTTATATTTATACTGTTCGTACTATTCATAATAGTTCTATTCTTTTATATGGAGTAGTTAATTAATGAGAAATCCTCAATTTCCTTAATTAGCTCGATAAGCCCTTCTTGATGAGTTTTAATCCATTGTTAGTTTTTTTATCAGTTGACTTTTAACCAGTTTCATTTTAACTTATTATTATACAGGTATCCCTCCTATAAAACGGTAGATAAGTTCCTGAAAACACCGTGTGTTTGTGAAATCGTGTTATACGAGACCCGGAGCCAATACAAAAAAAGAGAGTTACGTTCCAAAACCAATTAAAAATAAATAATTTTCTTTAGTTCCACACACCGAACTTAATTTTTATTAAGAATATTAATAACACGTAACATAAAGAAAGAAAAAATATATATAAGACCCTAAAAAACAATATACGTAAAACAAAAGGAAAGAAAAAAGTATACAGTTTATGCAACATTCATTTACTAATTATAACTTCTTTACTACCGTTTCCTTAAAACGAGAACGTTTTTTTTCTTTAACAAACCACTTCACTTTCTTCTTTTAAAATTTGTGTATCTTTCGCTCTCTTTACAAAATCTGTAATCTAACCGGCTACCACCCACTAGATGCTTTTAAAGTTTGTGTATCTTTCGCTCTCTTTACAAAATCTGTAATCTAACCGGCTACCACCCACTAGAAAACAATCGTTCCTTAACATATACCTAAGAGAAAATTATGAATAAAAGTTTTTCTGCTCTTTCACTTTCCTCTATCGAAGACTAAAAACTTATTTATTTTTATCCCAGAACTGAACGTTTGGAACACAAAATACTCAATTAACTGAATTTCAAATCGAAATCGAAAACAGACTGCGCATCGCGCTTCTAACGGCAAAGTAACGAAATTGCATTTATGACTAATTTTAGCCAAGTATTTCCCAATGATGGCATTTTGTGTGTGTATTGTGTGTCCCTAATATGGATTTACAAAAATTAATGAAAATGTTTTGTATTGTAGGAGAGTAAATGTAATTTTCTAAAATACCGTGTGGTAGAAGTACCGTGTTACATGAGGGTTTCCGCAATTTTCAAATCGTGTTAGAGCGAAACCGTGTTGTAGGAAACCGTGTTATAGGAGGGATAGCCTACCTGTATTGTGAAAAATAAAATATTTGTTAAATTTCTATTTTTTAATATAATTTCTTATAGATCTATTAATTTCTCTTCTTAAATCGTATTAAAGCCTATATGATGAAATATTTATACACTATATAGTGTTTTGCTGAAAGAAAGTATATTTTTTAGTTATTATTTCTATATTATTATTTAATCACTTGGATCTTTTAACTGATGAAATAATATAAATATAATTATTTGCTATTTGTACTCAACATTAATGTTCAAAACTTTTGCTGTATCTTATGTTTATTTCATCACTCGATAAATGCGATTTAAAAATGACAAATCGAGTGAGATCTAGAATCAAAATTTTTCAAAAATCTATTATTTCTTATAAATATTTATGGTATTTATAGTCCACCATATCTGTGATATTTTTAAAGACTGGAGAATTAATGTTCATATTTTAGAGTAAATATAAAGTGATAAAAATTCCGATTTTATAAACTTTTATTGTGAAAAGAATAACGATAATAACTTTAATACACACAAAATTTAAATATTAAATTCGCAAAATTTTTAAAGTATTCAGTTCAGAATTCTCAACACAATGATGTACCGATGATAAAAATATCAGCGATCAAATAACAAAATTAAAATTATATTTTTACTGCTAGAAGGTATCGCTATTGTCGTCTTATACTTAATGAGATACAGTATTTATATCTCTAACCGAAAATAAAGTTTTCTTTAAAAATATTTAACTCTCTAAATAGTAAATAAAACCAACTTAAGCATAAAACAAAAATACAAATGCAATATATTATAATAAACGAACAACTAAAATTAATAAAGAATTTAATTGTTGTCAAACATTAAACGTAACAAAACAATTAATCTAAAAAAGCTATCTAAGCATAAACTAAAGCATAATTTGCAAAAAACAATTAAAAATTAAACAGCGAATAGATCGTTTTATGAGACTTTAATAATAGTTCATAGTTAGAATAACCTGGAAATAATGCAATTTCCTATAATAATAGGAATTATGAATTAGAGCATAAATAATGACATTTTTAATGGATGAACAAATTAGATATAAGAAAATCAAAAAATAAAACTTCTTTTGGGATAAACTTTTTCCAAAAAATTTATCTTTATAAATTTTTGGAAAAAATTGTTCTGTTCGATTAGCTAAAAATTAAACGGATTAGTAATAAATATTTCAGATTATTAACCGATAGCAAAAACAATTAAATATAATAATATTTTTATAGTTCAATAAAATTTGGCTACATGTGAAAAACAAAATTATTAAATATTAAATGAATTAATTTTCTTTAAATAAATAAATGATTAATATTTCAAACAAAAGTGTTTTAACATTTTAAGCCTATATGGTTCTCTATTATCGATAAGATTAAAATTTATCGATAATAAAAAATATATCTGTATATAAATAATATAGCATTGAAAAGAGGTTAAAATCCATTTTATAAATTGAAACAATTTTTAACTATAAAAAATCAAAATATTTAAAACATGGTTTAAATATTTAAGATTCTTTCGGGTATATTTATTTTCTCTATAATTTATGAAAAATCACAACCGAATTGTGTGATATCAAAAGTAAAAAGTTTCGTGATTTCCAGATATGAATTTATTATCCAATTACACATTATTGATATATCTAGAAGATAATCTTCTTTTCTCCGTATCCATTTTCGTTACTATTTTCTCGCTAACTTAATTAAGAATAAATTCCAGATTTTTATGAAATAAATCTTCGTATTAATCGTAATCTTCATATTATGCAAATGATATTCTGCAAAAATCTTGACGATTTTTTCAAATGTCATTTTGAAAGCGTATGATTATTAATTTATTAGCTTACTTATAACGAATTGAACAAAAATAATTATGAAAATTCTCAAGAAATTAAGTAAAAATCTCATTATTTTACATCCCGTAAACTTTTAGTTATGGAATTAATAATCCTATTTCAATACTTGGGTTATCGTACTTTATTACAGTTTGTACGGACATTTCAATCTTAAAGATCAAAATGAAAGTTAGATATTTATAATACCAATTTCGAATTTGTCTAAATTGCCAACTGAAAAGAGTTCAGCTATTCAAAATTCCTAAACATAAATTAAGTTAATGTAATATTTCTTCTTGGGATGGAAAAATATCCTTAAAACATAGGCTAAGTATTTTTGTTTATGCCTCTATTAAAATAACTATAGGCAGGAGTAAGATCAATGAGAAGAGTATCTTCGAGGTTTATCTTCTAAATATTTTAATTCTGAATACTTCAAATTAATTATAGTTTATTTAAAATATTTTTTCGTTTTTAATTTATCTTGTCTTTCTTATATTCAGTTTTCGAAACAGATGTATTTACTATTCGTATAAATTTTATAAATGTCTAGTGAATATCTTAAAGAGAAAAAAGTATTAATTCCGAAAATATCTCGCATCCAGTAAACTTTTGGTAGACTCGGATTATAGTTTGGTTTTCTATAAATAGAAATAGTTTTTCTAGCTCGAAAATACCCCTAACTCCGGTCCATTTTTCAGCAACAAAATTAATTATCATAAGTTTTTTGAACCGAAAAAATTCCTAAGTAAAATTAGCGACTGATCGAACCTAACGGCAAAAAACATCTCGACATTTTTTGTGTGTTAAGTTAAGGAAAATGAACAATATACTCTCGCCACCTGGAAAAGAAAAAAAAATTGCAAATGCAGGTGCAAGAAGGACAATGAAAATATGATAGGCAAGGTTCTTTGTTTATAATTACATTTTTTCTTTCTCTACACTTTTTTCCTCTTACACCGATACAAAAGTGGAAGTAGAAAAAAGTTTTAATTTAATCTACAAAACAGGATTGAGGTAATCGTCTCTGAGGGCATTCTACCGTAACGAATATCATATAAAGTTTTACAGCAAGAAAAATAATTCTTGTCGTTTTTTTTTCTTTTCTTCTGGAAATAAAATGGAGAATATAAGAATTAGTTTGACTCGAAGATCGATGAAAGTCTTCTTCTTTGGACCAGAGTTGCGTGGAACAATCAGTAAGGCGAATGGGCGTTACGATGCCCCAAGCGACATCACACATCGCTCTTTATTAAGCTGTTAACTTTAAAAAGAGACGTTTCACAAAGATAAGTTTATCTCGGACAAAATTTTACCATTAGAAGAATGTTTTACTTCTTCGGCTGTAATTTATATACAACTAAAGTCCGAATGCTGCGCTTATAAATCAAAAACTGACATTTCGCTTATCATTTATAATTTTCCGATATTTCTTATTTTTATTTTTTCTATCGCTATATAGAATTTTCGTTATAAATGTTCGTTGTTAAATTGAGATTTATGACAAAAATTACGAAATTAAAGTCTGTTAATATTTTTAAAACCAATTAGTCTTTATGTTCAATTATAATCGAAAATTTAGTAATTTACAGATTTTAACGATTATCCTATAATAAATTCATTACAATTTAGTTATTTTTTCAACAATTTTATGTGATAATTTAATATAATTGAGGAAGAGAGATACTTTATACGAATTATCATTTTACTAAGAATTGGTTAAGTTTAAATTAGCAAAATAGTTTTTAAAAATCTTTTTATCTCGATAAAACCTAAAACGGTTTATTAATTCGCATTATTTTAAAAATTATTAATTTCCCCTTTTTATAGTAAAAATATAATAGGGCGGATCCTTAATTTAATTATAATTTTGTTGCGTTTAATTATAAAGTTTAAAAAAATATGAAAATAGGAAAAACAGTAAAGCGATGTACAAATAAATCTTAATGTAATAATTTGTTATTTATCTTCTAAGTTTTCCCTAAAATTTGATTAGCTCGAATTATTATTAATAATATTTAACTCGACTCCCGTATATATCGTAAATTTCTTACGTGCACTAAACTTACTGCGTTACATTTTTGCATTTAAAATATTTATTTTTTCCGCTTTTTAATGCGTATTATTAATTATAATATAGTTAATGCGTATAAATACCTGGTGTCTCAATATTTGTTTATTTCTACCTTCATTATATTTTCACGATTTATTATTGGTTTTGGGGTACTTTTGTTTGTCTGTCATTAATTAAAGCACGCGATATTCAATTTATCCGGCAATGTATCTATAATAAAACGTAGTAATACTTTTAATCATTTATAAAACGATTACATATTTATTTTTAATTTATAATTCTTATAAATTTTATAGTTTCGATATTCTCTTAAAAATATTCTTGGATTAATCACTGGAACATTATCTTAATTTCTTTCTAATTTTTTTATTCTTTAATTTAACGGGAGGAAAAAAATATCAACAGAAAATGTATCAAATGGAAAAATTAATTTAGCAGATATTTTCTTTTTCGACCGAAATGAAAGTATTTCTTGGTTTCTTTTATTAGTTTATCCCAGAAAAGATATTTTTAACGAATCTGCGATTTAATATCTAATTTTCATACCATAAATCAAAATCTTATATTTATTGAATTTATTTTATTTTTTTCATAAAATTAGTTTCGAAAGTTTTGTAATTTGGTTTACTTAAAGCGAGAAAAATGTAATTTTCCAACTAATGTCGAACGATGTTTAATTTGTTCTAACCTATGTAGATGCTGCTAAAAGATCGATAAAAAAGAAAAACCTCCATTTCAGATAATGATGTAGATAAAGAGATGATAGTTATTTCTGGTTCGGACAAGAAAATTACAGTGGGTGCATCGGAGAAAAAGTTACTGATCACCATCTCGAATCTGTCAAATCTATATATAGATGGTAGCGAAAGATTTCGAGTGAACGAATGTTCAACCGTGCATAGAAGTGTCCGCCAACCATTAATGAAATATGAGAAAAGACATAAAATTTCTCTCCTTACTACTGACTTATTTCGCCCGGAGCTTATCCTTCATCAACATATTTTAGGTGAATTGTTAAGAATGGAATAGATAAATCATGACTGGACAAATAGTCGAAAGCTGGAAAATGAGAACTGGCTTTCATTAAACTCGGCACTGGCCATTCGGGCTAATTTTTCATCTTCAACTCTTTGTTCGGAATGCTTCGAGTACTTATCGAGAGAATCGAAAAACGATGATCCATCAGCAATTTTAAGAAAAAGACAGCGCATGGTCAGATTAAAATGGAACTTAAATAAAGATAAATAGCTGCTCCCAGCAATAATTACCTTATTCTTCGACCATTATTTTTCGCCCTAAGAGAACATATCTTATGATAATCGATAAAAAACATTTCGATTTTTATCTTTCCAATGTCTTCTTTTGTCTCTCAACTCCCATCTAAATCGATTACATTTTATTATTATTTGTTAAAGAAATTATTCTGTAAAAATTGACAGATACGTAGGCTATATACCTTTATAAAAATCTTTTAATTTATTAAAAGTGACGTTTTTATTTTTATCTATAAATATAAAACTGATTCGTTTTGATTTTTTTTACTATCCAAAAGAGCTGGTTACGTACCGCGTACAGATTCAAAAAATATAAAATTTAACATAAAAATATTACAGAAGTAATAATCGTATCGTCAAAAAATTAAGTTATATTTCCACAATAATCGATTAATAACGGTGTGGGTGTACAACATAAAACTATAAAATGGCGCGCGATAAAACGAGAAGAAAATTTTAGTGAAGCGTACGAAATTTTATCATCAATATTTGAAATCGGTTATTTTCTGGCGAAAAAATAAAAATTAATTAATTTAATATGTTGTTTATGAATTAAAATTATCACTCAAAAATAATTTCTCCTAGGCTATTTTAAAAATGACTGATGAAATATATAAATATTAACCGAATTTTTAATTAAATAAAATATAGCCTTTGATATTAAATAATGTTATAAAGTGTCTTTCGCTATTATTTCTTGTGTTAACTTATTCTAAGGCTTACTTTATCATCCATTAAATAAATGTTTCGATAACAGAAACCTCTCAAGGAATTTAATATCCTATATCACGTGGTTAACTTAATATCAAATTTACTGTTAGAAAACAATTAGTATCTAAGGATATATATTTCTATTCACACGACATTACGCTACAACTTTTGGATTATTTTCGTTGTTCTACTTTAACTATCGGTTGCGTAACTCTCCGTATAATAAGCGTATTCTACTTTAATCTCTATAAAAGAAATAGAATTTTTTTCTTTTATTTCTCTTACCGTCAGTTTTAAATATTTGTGAATAAAAATTGCTCCTTAAAATTTTATTGCCGCAGAAATAAAATTTGTATCGTTCTTAAATTCTTTGTCTTTCTTATATTAAACTTGTTACAATGAAAAATTAATTTTGTAGATTTTATTTTATCCATAAAACTGCAATATTTAATTATATTAAACAATACGAAACGTAACATTCCATTATGCTAAACTTAATTGGTACACATAGTAAAATTTTAGTAAACTCTTCGTAGTAGCTAATTCTATACTCGACTGTTTACTGAACTTTAAGTAGTAAATTTCGGCAGAAACTGTTTACTAAAGTTTAATTATTTCCAAAGCTTTGATGTACGATATTAAACAAACGCGACTCGATTTACTTTTATTGTATTAAAATCAAGATTCTGATTAATTGTAATGTTTGTAACTTTCGAATGCTTTTAATTCATTAAAGTTTCAACGCGTTCAATTTTACGATTTATCCAACAGAAAATTTTAATTTAATATTATTTCTGATTAAAATTAATTTTGTTTCGTCCTTAAATTTTGTCCAATAAATATTTTGTTTGGAAGTTATCTTTCAGATTTCTGTCAATTATACTTCAATGGGGGAACTAGGATACAAACGCGATGTCGTCTCTTTCACAAAGATTAAACTCGCAATCGAGAAAAGTCATTTTTAGTTTATAAATTATTTATTTATATTTAAAAAAAGGAAAATTTTCCGAGTTCGAAGCGTAAAATAATTACGAAAGATAGTGTAAATATTGTTGGAAAAGAAATAATAAAAATAAATGTGGCAAAATAATAAGTACTGTACGTTAACAAATAGAACGTTAATAATGAAAACATTTTAAAATAGAACTCCCCGGAAGAAGACGCTGATCAATGAAAAGTTTGCTTTTCCGTGTTTGTTTTTCGTTTATGTCGAAAACCAAACAAATAAGCCGCCTGATAAAGGTTTGCAATAAAATTAAACACGTTTCACCGATTTTTATTTTAACGCGATAAATTATAGAATTTGCCGCATTAAATCTTGTTAATATTAATTATTTGCAATAAAATACCATCACTTCTCTATAAAACATGCCATGGTATCTTATTATAAACACGCGATTATCGTTTAATAAATTTAAAGATGATCTTCACTCGTCAAATTCTAAATTCGAATACCTAGGCGAGTTACCATCAGTTTTGTTTCTTCCAGCGCTGTAGAAAAGAGCGAAAAATAGATAAACATATCGCATTAGGTAATAGTTATATGTTATAGCGCGTATTTCTTGAAGAACTACTGTAAACAAATATAGAGCAAAACTGCACTAATAATAAAAGTTTGAAATTATCCGATAATTTAATTTTGTTTTTGATTTCGTTTTAAATTTGATTTTCCAGCCATAATATAGAGTTGTCGATACGCTAGGCGAGAAATTTGGATTCGAAAACCAAAAGCCAGGTAGATTATGATTAAAGATACGTAAAATAAAATACAAAAATATTTAATTTCAGCTTTTAGATACTTTTTTATCAGTCTTTATTATAAATTATTCTCAATCTCAGTAATATATTATATTGTTAACACTCGAAGTACCGATTATATACTTCATTATTACATATATAATATAGGATAGAATTTTCGAACGGTCCACTATTCCATACAATAGAAGGTTTTAATATCTCTCCTATCAAACTGTGACAGAAATTGAATTATTTCGAGTTCTTTGAGATTTCTATTCCGTATTTTTCTAAATTTCTTTCCGACAAATACATGTATGGTACTAAAAATTTTTCATTATTATTTCTAATTTGGTATTTGATCACTCTTTCTTAAATTCCATTCAAAAGCCCTGTTTTCCTATTTATTCGATGCCTCGATCCGGTAAAAGTGTGCCATTGGTTATGGTAAAAAAGAAATATAAGCCATTCCAATTACCTAGACTTAATTTTTTTAACGAAATTAATTTTATTTAATCTTCAATTTTTTAAAATATAAATATTTGCTTTTAATAAGCAAAATTGTTTTGTCTAAAACCACCAATTTATAGCTTACGATTATCCTATCGTTTCGGTTCTTTTAAAAGTTATTGTTTCTTTTTGCGAACATACCCGATAAGGAATGTCCCTATTCGTTTTACTACCGAAGTAGGCTATTTTAATGCCTAATATATCGTCGGAAATATTTTTAACTTAAAAAGTATGGAGATTCACAACTTAACGTCTATCGACTGAGAAAACATAATACTAAATAATAATCAGTTAACGCTTTAGATTTTAATTAATTATTTGAAAATTTTTAAATAACGTAAATGCGGGGCAAACGGACATCATTTAAGTTAATTAGGGACTCCAGGCTTCATTTGTGCACAACACTACTTTTAAGGTACAGCCAAAGTTGTGTGCGCTGTACGGACGTGACGCTTTTGTAAGGGTCTATGTAAATACTGGAATCTCATTAGTCATCGTGCGATATCTATATCGATAGGCTGATATTAACTTGTAGTTATACAGATTTCTACAATATCAAATAGCAAAATTTCGCTTTTTTTCTGTTATAATAGAAAAGCCCATTAATGCACTTGTCCCAACTACGCTCTTATCCCACTCCACCTTATCAATAATTTTCGAAAACATTCAAGAAATAAAATAATGGATACAGTATTATAGTAATATTCCTTTCTAGAATGACGTGAATTTTATTATTATTATTATTAGTTAATAATTCTTCGGCAGACCAATCCATCGAAATGTTAAAGGAACTTGTAATTCAGCTTAAAAACTCTATCAGGCAACAACAGATATTCATTCAAACTGGCCACGAACTAAAATTTATGTTTTAGTAAATAAGGGTTTTTTTATTTGATCGTAGTTTCAAAAATGTTACTCTTGGTAGCTTGGTAATTTAAAAGGCTCTCGTTAGTCGTGTTCACTAATGCGCCGCTGCCATTTATTTTTCAGTTTTGTAACTTTTAAGCGTCAAACTGATAGTGGGGCCAACCGACACATCTCTGTGGGGGCCAAAGGACACGTATGTTTTTTTGCCATTTAAAGCTTAAAATATATATTTTATCAATTGTTATTTATAGGAAGCTTATATTTATATTATAGATGGCATTCTATTACTCGTATGGGGTATTACTTACTGGCCTTCTCTATATTAATTACACTTTTACAGATACGATTGGTAATGATGAAAGAAATTCAAATCGATGATAATTAGTTGGAAGAAAACGTGATATTGCTTGGGCACCTGTGTTTTTTGCCATTTAAAGCTTAAAATATGTATTTTATCAAATGTTATTTATAAGAGGTTTATATTTATATTAAATAGATGGCATTCTATTACTTGTATGGCATAATATTTACTGGCCTTCTCTATATTAATTACTGGCGAAATCTTTTAAATTTGACGAAATGCTATTAATAACTGCGGCTAAAATACATATTATTCTAAATAAATACATTAAGGAGGCGAGTTTGTCCAATGTAGAAATTCCCAAATTCGATCAACAAAACAGATTTTAAGATAGTTAACAAACTATCTTAAAAATCTGTTTTGTTAATCGAAGTTGGTTAACAAGGTTGATACCACTAGTGTGAAAGACACCCGAGTATGATAAATTTCTGTTGTAACCTTGTTTAAACCTCGATAAAGAAAACATTAGCCAGGCATATGGAGTGTTATATAAAGATAGTGTAAATTATACGCAATACCTCTATTATTTGAGAAGACATCGTGTATCATATATAGAAATTGGAAATGATCCATATTTTGTTGGCCACTATTATCTCGATGATACTAATGATTCAGAAAACAGATGTCCGTTTGTCCCTATAGTGTGGGCCAACGGACAGCGCGCATTCTTTGTTAAAATCGATTATTACAAAACTTTAGCGCTACTTAAGAAAAGTAAATGTTAAGCGCTTCGATAGCTTACACCTTACCAATATAATAATAAATATTATAATCCGCTTTAATAAAGGACATTCGAAATATTCTAAAATATATCACTAGCGTGTTCGTTTGTCCCCACAGTTACCTTACACTATTATTTTCTAAAGATGTAAAATAAGTCGGAAGCGGTGGTTTTTGATTCGTTTCCCATTTTTGAGAAAATTACTCTTAAATTTCATTTTTATGGAATATAAAAATTTCGCAGGAAGTTTATTATTTTCATTTTAGATAAACTTAATATTATTAAGCGTACGAATCGGTGTTTCCCAAACTGTGTGCCGTGGGATTTTTCGAAAAAAATTTAAAATTCCTTCAATAAATCATAAAATATTCAATTTCCACCCTAAACTAATAAAATAAATACATGATTACCAAATAAGATGCTACATTTTGCCACTAGAGGGGGCAATTGTAGAAAGTTGTTGAATTTTCAACGCTAACACGTATTGCAAATTTGAAGTTTATAATGAAACTTTATTCATTGTTTACCCATGGAGAAGTACTTAAGCGAGTCTGGAACTATGGCGAAACTGTTAAATGAAAAGCGAGGAACCAAACGTAAGTACAAAGAAGATTATATCGAGTTTGGTTTCATCTATTCGGGGTCCGAAGATGCTCAATAGCCATTCTGTCTAATCTGCAACGCAGCCTTGTCGAACGAGGCGCTTGTTCCAAGCAAATTAAGAGACACTTAGAAACAAAACATCCAGCTTTAAAGGACAAACCGAAGGGATACTTCGAAAATCTCGTGACTCAACAAAATAAACAAGCTAAGAAACATACGAATTACCTCAACCTGCCAGGAAAGGGATTGATTGCAAGTTATAAGGTCGCTCAGTCGCTGGCAAAACGCAAGAAAGCGCATACAGAAGCCGAATCAGTCATTGCACCAGCATTAGCAATTGTCGTTGAAACTATGCTTGGAACCGATGCTGCCGAAAAAGTCAAGAAAATTCCTTTGTAAAAAACACTATTTCCCGCCGAATTAATGACTCGTCATCAGATTTAAAGGATCAAATTTGCGAATACTTCGAAGCGCTTGGCGATGAATTGTCTTTGTTGTGGTCTTTTCAAGTTGACGAATTTACGGACATTAGTGGCAAAGCTCAGCTGCTGGCTTTTATTCGATTCATAAAGAATGGAAAATTTGTGAATGAGTACTGTACTTATTTTGCAATGATTTACAAACTACGGCGAAAGGCGAAGACATTTTCAAGTTGGTGAATGAAAACATTTTGCTCTTCAAACTACAGTGGAAAAATTATGTCAGCGTTTGCACCGATGAATGTCCTTCAATGCGAGGAAGTAACAAGGGATTTGTTACTCTCGTGCATCAAGAAAATCCA
Source organism: Olivierus martensii (assembly GCA_000484575.1). NCBI lineage: Eukaryota > Metazoa > Arthropoda > Arachnida > Scorpiones > Buthidae > Olivierus > Olivierus martensii. The sequence continues at coordinate 82,083 of AYEL01076556.1, forward strand.
AACGTGTTAGTCGTTCACTGCATGATCCACAGAGAAGCTCTCGCCTTGAAATCTTTGCCGAAAGATTTCCTGTATGTTCTGAAGCAAGTTACTCAAATTGTAAACTTCATCAAATCTCGACCACTTCACTCTCGACTTTTCTCTGAACTCTGTGAAGACTACAAATTCCTCCTGTATCAACCGAAATTCGTTGGCTTTCCAGATGAAAAGTGTTAAAGCGTTTCGTTCAGCTCAAGATTGAAGTGATTTCATTCTTGGAGGTTGAAAATTGACTTTGTATTTTGTCTTAATGACGAGGTCTGGTGGGTAAAGGTTACAATTCTCTCCGATTTATTCGACAAATTAAATTCATTGAACTCGAGTCTTCGAGGACCATATAGCAAAATAAAGTCTCGAAGGGAGTCCTCGACTGCCTTCCCACTTTCAACGAATCTTATTCGAATAGTAATAGAAATAGGCCTAACGAAATCATATTTGAAATCCTGTACGCATCGAGACACCTACAGTCGGCACTGCAGCATTACTTCCCATCAATTGCAAGCGATGAATATGGATGGGTGATCAATCCATTCGGAAAAAACTCAACTACACATTTTATAACCGAAGAAGAGGAGCGGCTCATTAATTTAAAAAACGATATATTTTCTCGGTCAATATATCCGGAAAAGAACCTGGATGAGTTTTGGATCTCAATCAATAAGTTATATGCTGCAATCAGTTCAAAAGCAATCAAAGTAATTCTGCCATTCGCGTCATCATGGTTATGTGAGTTTGGATTTTCAGCACTGACTGAAATCATATCAAAAAAGAGCTTCTTACAATCGACCATGAAATGCGCACTTGTTTGTCGACTTTGGAGCCTCGATTCGATCAGGTTTGCTCTAAAAAACAGGCACATCCGTCACATTAAATAAGTAAAAATAAATACGTAAAAATAAAAATTTCTGTAAAAAAATTCAAATTAAGATTATTTCAGGTGTGCCGCGAAAATTTTTAGATCTTTTTAGTGTGCCACAAGAAAAAAAGTTTAAGAAACAGTCTTATATTAGCCTTAGGCTTAGCCATTAGAAATACCATAAGAATTTTCTACTTTCTGTCGATTTTAAATAACCGGCGAAAATATTTTGTTACGCATAATACAAAAACTGCTAACTTTATTAATAATTTATTCTATAAATTTAATATTTTAATGAATCGAAAGTTAGGCGAAATTTCGAAATAATTTTAAACATATTTTCTAGATAATAAACCAGTTTTTCGGTCATCTAAAATATTTTGTACAAAAATAACTTTTTTATTTATCGATAAAATCAATTGGTAAGAAAAATTGTGAAAGTATTCGAATTATTGTAAATATTCTATTAATTACTGTTTGGTATAAAATTTATCGTTACCGACATTAATGTTAATAAAGTAAACAACTAGCGAATATATGAGAATATCGTATCATCCTCTATTCCTTAGTAATGGTCCGCTTATCTATATCTGATATTTTTTAGTTAATCGGTAATATTAAAAAAAAAATTGGTAGATGGGATTCGTCTATCGATTCGCTTCTCACCAAATTTAATTATGGCGATTTTTAAGATGGCCACCAGATTTTTGACGAAACGATAAAGTTGATGGAAGGAATGAATCTCGCTTTCTACTAAGCGTCGAAACCTTTCCTTTGTCATCCCAAGAATTTATTACGCCAGTTCAGACGTTTATACGGAAACGGTCATATTTTAAAACTATAAATCGCGTTAATAGCATTTTTGAAAAGCTCTTTACTAAAAGCCTTATTTAATAAATAATTTTGGAATTAAAAAGATTCTTTTTCGTCGGCTGGAAACTTCCATCTTATTCTCCATCTTCTAAAATTTCTAAAATACATCCAAGAAGTTTGGTCTAGCCTCGGCGTAATATCGGCTGAATCGAGGGGAAAAAACAATTTTTAATTTTTCTGTTATAAATTTAAATTATCTTCTTCCAAATTTAATTTATCAAATGTATTTTTTCTTATTATTCTCATTATTAATAAACCGGTGGTTAATATTTTAAGAAAGGAATTAGTTTGGTAAGAATTTAAATAACGCGCTTATTTAGAATTAACCCAAACGAATAATTAAATATTATTTATTTAAAAAAATAAACCAGATAATTAAGAAATTTCGAAATTATGCGCGCTTTATGTACAGTGTTTATGTTATTAGATAAAAAATTATTTATTTATTTTTTGAATAATTAAAATAATTCTCGAGTATTAATTTATAAAACAAAATAATTTAAACTATGGCAAAAATATGTAAAATATCTTACTTTTACCGTGATAAAACTTGGATTATTTTTGGGATATCGATTAATTTTTATCATTTATTAGTAAGTCGTCTACCCGCCGTATGACTCTCTTAGCTAAATTCTCCGCGTAAAATTTAATATTAATTTATTAACAATATAGCGTAAATGAATTTCTGCGGGGATTACGCTTATTAATTATGTAGTAATAATGTTCACCTTATTATTAACAATAAATATCTTAATAAAGTGTCACAATTATTTAAGACATAACCATTATACTAATAATGTTATTCGTTCTCGCGATATAAAGCGATCGCTCGCTTTCGTATTTATTTATTTATTTAAATATTCGAATAAAATTAAATTTTGATGGAAATATTTTAAAAGAAAGATCGGTTTCGAGTTACTTTAATCTGGAAAAGATGAACCAGGAATAAAACTTTAAAAATCAATTATATCGAAAATTTGATTTCGTTAAAAAGTTTTATTACAACAAATACTTTTTAAATTTTCAATGACAAAAATTTTTGACGTTTAAAAATTATAAATAAGAAAAAAATTGATAAAAATTTTTAAAATTATATTATTAATCTAACAAAGCAGAGAAGTTGGTCCAGTAAATTTTCTCTTTGTTAAAAAAAATAAAAAAGTAGCATTTGCCGGTTACATAAGTTACAGATCGACACGATTATTTCTCGTACAATTTATTGTACTTCCGAAGTACAAAACAATCTTAGGATTTCGTGTTTTGAAATATATTTTCTCTCGTCCACCTATAATCATTCGTTAGTGTCAGTAAAAGCAAAAAGATCTCACAGTAAACTTCAAATAGATCTTCTAATGGCCGAAGAGACTGAGGATAAATATTTCTTCGCCAACATAAAACAAGTTATATCAAATAGCATTTACTTCATCGTATTTATTTGGAAAGGCCAATATATAAAATGATAGATTAAAAACACCAGCGGGTAGATTAAATACTAACTAAACTTAAATATTTTTCTTCGTAATCTCTAATATCGGAAAAAAATAATGTCTGAAAGATAACACGGCGAAACAATCCAAAGCGGTAATAAAACTTATCTAATAGTGCCCGAGATCGATACTTTAACGTCCAACGTTAATTTTTATATTAAAACTTAAATACGTAAAAATTATTAACACAAATTTTGGTTAATTAGGTTGGTTACAAATTTATAAGTTTGATATAATATTATTAATAATTGATATAATATTAATATAATATATTATTAATATTTGATATAATATTATTTGGTTACAAATTTTTAAGTTTGAATATCGTTACTATAAAATATTTGTTTGATTTAAAAATAGTCGATATTTTTGGCAAAAACTGCCTGGAAGAATTTTACTTTATTTTACGCTCCGATCCATCATTTTAAAAGGGAAAGTGGGAATTGCTTTAATTATCGCCGAAACAATCCCGTTCACTAATTGAATTTTTTAGCATTATTAGCTTCTCGTAATTTTTAATTAATAAATCCTGAGAGTCGTGCCAATCAAACTATTAAATAATAACAAATACACCATCATTTACGCGTTTTTTAAATTAATTTCTATTACGAAATAATAAATGTTCTCCTCCTATTTTTCTTAAGATAATATTTAACGGTTATCCAATGCGGTTAACGTAATGCTTTTGTTTAATATTTTACCTTTATTATTTTCTTTTAATCATTAAAAATTCGAAGCGAAATAGCTAATAAAATGATCAAAACCGATAAGGAAAATGAGCGGATAAGGAAAGGAGAACCTCCAAATGAGATAGAGTCTAATTAGAGCAAAATCTCTCTCTGTTTGAGTAAAATTTCAAATTAAGAGAAAAATTCTCCAGACAAACGAGAAAATTATACTCGTCAAGATTTATTACACGGTAATATAAAAAGAAAAAACAAATAGCGTGAAAAAAGTTACGTGTTGGAATATAAAATAGCTTAAAAATTACGTCGATTCGAGGGAAATTTTAATGCTTTCTAATTACTACATTAATGAACTTACCGAAACGTTTAATCTAACGCTGTTGGTAACAAGAAATCGGCTATATACGCTCTTTATAATTACATTATATCGATATTTATTCTCGTCCGAATAAATTATTAAAATAAAATTTAAAAACTCTCGAAAATAAATCGAGTCGTTTCCATTATTCGTATAACCTTATACTGTACGTTCGGAGAGAGTTTATGGATCACGGATACGATCGGTAACTATGCAAATTTACTGCCGTCAGTAATTATGAGTATAATCAGTGAGTGTAGTGGGTTAATCCAGTTTTATAGTTTTCAATCTGAGCTAGAACAATAATCTGGCGTATAGATGAAGAGGCGAGTTTGATACTTTCTTTTTTTGACAATAAAGTAGGGATAAATTAAATTAGCGATAAGACTAAAGCGAAAGAAATATGATGTCGTTGGTTGATGTTGCATTCAGGCACATCATTCTAAATTATCTAGGATTAGAACGTCTCCAGATAAGGATAATAAAATATATTCATAGTTTGTTTTCTATTCTTTTAAAGTCGTCTTCAGATTATTACACAAAAGCCGAGGAATTTTTAGAAATAACTGACGGAGCGCAACTATTTCTATTTATTTACTTTAAAATATAAATCCAAATAATTATCGATTTTTATTTTGTAATTCTCCAAGATTACATTGTTTAGGTGTAAAAAGGAAATTATAATAAATATTATAAAATTTCTTTACGCCGATTTGGCTGGAATTAGATTTTGCCATCGACATAATTACCTTATTCTATTGTTAAACCGCATTTATTATAATAATTAATACACTATCCGTATATAAATCAACCGTTTTACAGCGGAGACAAATCAGCATTTCTGCACACAATTTCCGTCTTACCACCCGAACATTTATGAGAACTTTATAACTGAAATAGCAATCTGCATACCTATACGGTTGATAATGTTTTCTGACCTTTTATGCCATCATTTATACTTTATTGTATCCAACAGCCTACCTCCCCGATTTTAATAATCTGGGATGCTCCGCGTGACCCAGTTACCATAGCAACGAGGCCAGTAGCCATCGATCCGGTGACGAAGAGCGAGAGGTTTCTGCCATCACAATTCTGGATCCTCTCCAACCTCCACACATCCACTGATTTGCATATTTTAAACTAACTCTGCCTACGCTTACTTACTTGGTAAATGTTTAGCTTTTAATAAGCGTTAATACCGAGGTAATGGTGGCAATTTATTTACAGGGATCGAACACGGTCGCGCCCACAAACACGCTAACGTGTAACCTAAGAGTTGGAGTTCTTTTTTCTCCTCCTTTTCAAAAATTCCATTTGGGAAACTTTCCATTATCGATCGAAGCTGCAAATCCAGAGGAAAAGAGGGAGAGAAGGGAAGGAAGGAAAACAGTCATTATCGATTTGGAAAAGTATGGTTGAGAATATCTCGTGGGAATATTTGTCGAACTCAATCAGAACTGTGCACAATGACTTTATCTAGTCGTTCTGTCAAAAGAAAGAATTCTCTAGTCGTGGATAGAAGTTTTAAAATTAAATAGAAGTTGAACCATAAATGATTCATGATGTTGGGATTTGGTTAGTCGGGTTAAGTGGATAATGTGGGTTTGCATCAAAAATGACAATAACACGAATTTTGATGAAAATTAAATTTGGGAATTTTTCAGGTTTTCAAATTTTATAATTATTCCCTCGAAATAAAGTATTTGTAATTTTGCTCGCGAGTTCATTTATAATGAAATTCGTATAATTATTTAGAATTTAGCTATAAATACTGTAAAGATTTAAAGCTGATAAAATACCAGAATCTCGCTTTTACCATAAGGTTAATATTTGGATGCAAAATTTTATTTCTGTTATAAATACATGCGAAACAAATATATGTTTCCTAAATTTAATATTTACAATCCAGTATTTTGCAACTACTGTAGATAAGCGTCAGTCATAATATCCAGGAAAAACACTTGACCGCTTCGTTCTCAACACGCAATTTTTTCAGCAAAACCTGGACATCGAACGAATATCTAACCTAGACTCGCTGACCATAACAGCATTAGAACAATATGAATAAAATATTTAAATAAACATTTGAAGATCAAATTCTGATCTATAAATTATGTTATAAAAATGCGTGCATACGGTCAACATAATTTACATTTATAATTAAAATTTTACGAACCTTCAGTTTTGAAACATGACCACCATCGCGAGTTTAACTAACAAAACTTCTTTTAATGGGCAAAAATTTTACAAGTTGTTTACATTAGTTTATTAATATAATAGGTCTATCATAACTTATGGAGCTGTTTAAATATCATTTAACTACTTTAACTGTATCCCATAAATTAGGAGAACGTGTTGCCAATTCACTGTTACTTTCATCTCGTGCCAAAAAGTATTTACTCTATGTGACATGTGATATCAATTGTTAATGGCATTTATGATATAGTGTGGCATTCCCAACAAACTTTTTACCAACGTCATTCTCAAAATTCCACTATACAATGGTTGTAGCGTAGAATTAAAATACAATTGAAAGATTAATAGAGATTAAAATTTAATTTATTTTCAACCTACAGCACGTTCGAAACTATCATTTCTAACCAAGTTTGTGAGATTTTACAATAAAAAAGGAGAAGAATTAATACATTTGTAAAGATTCATTTATAATCATCCAAAAATGAAATATTTCGGAGGATTTTTTAATTATATAAAATATTTAATCTTAATCTTATATATTTTCCTTCTATTGTTATTTCGCATTTAATTCGTATTGGTTTAATCGCATTTTAATGTTTGTTTGATATTTAAAAAGTTATTTGTGTGCAGTGAAACGTAATTTTTCGGACTTATTATCTTAAAATCTATTCAGTCTAAGAAACATAGGCGTATCAAATTATTTATATTAAAATATTTGACATTTTCTCAACAATGAAAAATCTTGCTGAAACTATGTTGGAGGTAAAAATTGCATTTCGGTTCATAGTCACGTAATACATTCTGTAAGATATGTATATTTATATTAGTTTCCTGTTTTTCTTTCAAATAATACTATAAATTCAAAATAGTTTGATTTATCTGGCATAACCCGCAGTTCATCCCGTATGGTTTAAAGATAGGTCTAGTTAGATACGTGATTCAATATTTAACGTTCATCTTACATCCTCAAGGCCATTTCTCAACCGATTGCATGGAAATGCCATCAATTGTCTTGTCATCGCCTATTAAAATCAGTGCCATCTGCTGAGCTTCCCCTTTCGGTGTGTATTGTAATCTCTTATCACGTAATGTTAACGTCATCCAACATGGTGACAGAAGTGTCCACGTTGATGGGAATTAGAAGCAAATGGACCGCGTTTGAGTTGGACTAATTAAATATTGACATAATGGAAAACTCAGTTGTTCCACTCAACTAGCGAAAGGTCAGTTTACATGAGAGAATAAAGAGGACCTGTTGTCTGATGTTAGCACTATTGCGAGTAAATATTCGTATTTAGTAAAATATTCGCTTATAATTTCGCCTTCTAAAACATCATTCTTACACTCACTGATAACGTGATTTAAAAAAAAAAAACAAAATAAACACCATTACTTCTGTATCTTGTGAAGAAAATTAATTTTGTTATCCTTACCGGCTTTTAATCTTTAACGAGTGCTTTTAATTAACATCTCTCGTATAACTAAACGTCTATAGACGAAAGTTTCTAACTTTTATTTAAAAAGTGAAAATTATGTTCGAGATTCAACTATTCTCATACGTCTTCAGCTTTTAGAAGATGATGATAAAACTAATGAGACAAATACTTCTTTAAAGTGGTTTCTGATCACTGATTTTACATACGAATACAATTGCGACCATTCTTTAAACCTTTCTAAATATTTATATCGAGTATTGATTTTCTCTAAGAAAAAAGTTTGAAATTCGAGGATCAAATTTGATTAAGTCTAGCGAGATGAAAGAAATTAAACTTATATAAGACAGATTTTACGGAGACAGATAAAGATATTTTTCGATGCAATATTTTAAAGAAAAAAATGTTTCCCTGTGTTGTATCGCCATCGTTTATACCGCTCTTACCGTTTTTATCATCGAATGGGATTAAAGTTTCAGAAGCTTCCAAAAGCTAAAGGTACTCTGTCTATGAAAAAAATGGAAAGTAGAAATGTATCGGCTGTCACGTGATTTATAATGCTAATTTATTATATCTGGCACGAGATAATATAGCTAGAGATTTTACCATTGAATGGACCTAGTTTGATATATCTCTATTGTCAAAGGGACACCTGCCATAAACAGATATAAATTGCTATTATGTTTGATCTGTTTTTATTCGATGGTGAAAAGTATTCACGTTTGAAAGTATTATATTTATTTATTGATTGATTGCTTTACAAAAAATCACTATATTTATCGTATTAATAAACCAGATTGCTTCAATTTTTGATGCTTTGTGGGAAAAGAGCCACGCTAACTTTCTTTTCTAATTAAAAATGGATCTTCTTTTTAATTTTTGACTTGTTATTAGTAACGCTATTGTTAAGCATCGAATATGGGATATTTTTAAGAAAAATATTAATATATATAGAAGAATAATTAATATTTAAGAATTTTATATATATATATATATATATTAATAATTTTTAAATTAAATTTTCTCAGATCTTGAATAAAAACCGGGCTTTTATATGTTGCACATCCGTTCTATTTCCGGGGATAATTAACGATACTTATCATTAAGTAATATTATTTTTAATTCTTCGAGTTTTAGAATTCGTTGAAATTTCCTTTCAAAAAATTATTAAATATACAAATTTCAATAATCCCGTGATAAATTTATAAAATAATTTTATAAAAATTTAATATACAGTAAATCGAAACTATTAAAAGAATTCCATAAAAATAGTCATTAAAAAGAATAATCGCTTTTAGTATAAACAGAACCTTAACAAATAAATCTACTTATTAAAAGTACGACGTTAAATTGTCTGTTGATCAAATATTAACTGTATAATGCATCGTGAAAATTAATAAACCTGACGCAAAAACTTGTGATTCGCATCTAATTTTATGCAAATTTTTTTATACATAAGTTATATATACAGATAGATATAGATATTTATATATAAATTTATAAATATATACTGATTTTAGATAATATACAAGTAATAAAACTTTTGACAATTTTCAATGATTTATATTCAATTATTTTGGCAAAAATAATTAAATAATAATTAATGAATCCATGAAACTTTACGGTATTTTTATTTTAACTTAAATTATTCGATTAAACTGAACAAATTAATTATATTATATTTAACAACATTAATCTAATTAGAAATTTATTGAAGAATAAGTATATTAATAATAAATCAGTAAGAATTACAAATAGTATTATTTAAAATATAAAATTAGTGTCTGGTAGCGCTTCAAAGATGATAAAACTCCTTTTTACCTTCAAATATACTTTATGTAACGATATATGTACAGTGTGCGTATTAAAGACTCGATGTGTTCGTGTTTTAAATATATCGTCTACAAAAATATAACTAATTAGATCAATTTAGGCGATTAACCGTGTCTTGTTTATCAGAAAATTTACCAAAATGAAAGAAGTTAGACTCGGTATGGTGAGAATAATAAAATTAAATGTTTCAAAATCTGATTTCGTATACATTTTATGTTTACCACTCGATATGTATCGTAAACAAAATTCTTTGCAAAATGTAAAATACGTTCTTTCCGGATACAAATCTACTTCCAAATTTGGTGCTGAATTGCATTATTCATCCCAGGATTTTCTTTCAAAAATAAAGAATGAAAATACGAATTTTGTTTTATATAACAAAAAAGAGAAATATAATATATTTTAATAGAGACGTTTATTTTCCTTTTAATCTTGTTTAATTAGCTTATATCAAGAATTTCTCTTTTACATTTAATTTAATCCATTTATATTAAAAGGAAGCGTGGTTCTGTTGTCGTTATAAATTATTAAAATAATAATATTCGATCGTTATTTTAATAAAAATTTCTCCTTTATTTTTTACCAATTTTATCTTTATATCAAATTATTATTCGGAATAATGATTATTCACTATTATAGTATTTCCGTAAGCATTAAAGTAATAATGCATAGAAATATTATTTTATCATAAAAGTAAGCGTTAGAAGCAATTGTTATAATTACCAAAAATGGTAATTCGTGCGCTAAGTTGTTTCGAAATTATGACAATGAAATAATAAATCATCGCGTAATTCGAGTGAAATATATTCTTAAATATATGAAATAAACATACATATATATATATATGAAGTACAATATATAAACACACACACGCTATATATATTCTTATATAGATGGTTTCTTATTCTGCTATAACTGAAACATTTACTCTATGGATATTTGGCTCGGAATAGCTTCAATGTAGAGAGTTATTTAAATTTTTATGGGAAATTGGATGCAGTGGCATTGATGCGCTATTAAAAATTTAAACAGTGGCGTAATTTGTTGACAAAAAATACTTGGAGTTTATATAATAACAGTGGAAGCGAAAAATTCAATAATTTCGATGATAATTACTGTATTTAAAAGTATTACTTATCTATCTATTAAATTAAAATGCACTCACACGTTTTTTAGTTTTTGCATTTTGGTGTTCGAAACATTCCCAAAATATATTTCCATTAATGAAGAGATTATCTGGTAAAAGCTTCACACGACTAATCTATATTGGTAATATAGATTAGTCGTGTAGGTTACATCGTATGATATAACCAATTTTCGGGTTGTGTGAGCATTCCAAACAAAATGTCTCTAGACTTTCTCGTTTATGATGGATCGAAGAACTATTATTAGGTTACACTACATACATTCTTGTTGTATCTTCTCCATAACCGTTACTTTATGAACGTTACGATGACAAAAGATGCTTTAATTGCCTTTTTGAAATAAACAATGTTGGTTCTGTCCATTCCAATTAGCGGGTTAAAATGTAAACCGCTGATTCTAATTATCCCATTCGTATAAAATTCTTGGTGAATATTCTCGATTATCTTAAAAACAGCAAATTTTATTCACCAATTATTTCTGCAGATTTTAAATACTGTTTATTTTTTAATTTTTATTTATTTTTTATTTAATTTAATTACAATCAAAAATTGCAAAATGCAAACACTGATTGGTACACATTTTAATCAAAACAGTAAAATTTCTGTGAAGTTAGGATTTAAATGAAACAAAAATTAAAACATGTAGAATAAATTCTTCGGCATTATATCGATTATCGTAGATAAAAAGACCTTGTACTCCAAAAAAATGAAGTCTTCAATTTGAATAGATTTAAAAGACAGTAGACGATGTGGAAAAGATCTTAATGAAACAGTTAAACGATGAAAATTCCCGTATAAGCATGGAGCTGATCTTAGACGCTTTCCTGAGTTTCGTAAATATATATCTGATTCATCAATTGCATGATGTATAAAATGATGTAATAGTTTAACATCAGAATAAAAAATTCTGTTCTGTAGATTGATACTTAAAATATCAGTGACGATGGGGTCATTACTATAAATGAAATGGTTGAACAGAGTTTTCTTTATTTTCGATAAGACATTATTTAATCGTATTAAATGTGTGGCTGAAGCAGACGCCCACACAGATAGACCGTAATTTACCAGTGACAGAAAGAAGCTATGAAAAATAATTTTTCTGATTTTTAGTGTTGGTAAATAATGGAGATTTCTAGAAACAATGCCTAGTCTTTTTTTCATATTTTGAATTAGTTTATTAATGTGTGGTTTAAAAGAGAGCTTGTTATCAAAAATAATTCCTAAGTCATTTACTTCAGTTACTATTTGAATCTCTTCATGGTCAATCCAGAGTACATCCGGTGTATAATACTGTATAATGATTCCGAATCTTTAATTTTTTTAATGTATAATAAATATATTACAGTGACGATAAGAATTTACTTATTAATAACTTTATAAATTGTTATATTAATAAAAATAGAAGTGAAAATATTTGGTTCACCGACTTAAATACATTCCGAATAAAATAATTTTTGTTCTATAATATTTAAGTAAAAGGTTGAAACAGATTTTAAGAAGACGTTTTTACATATATTCAAAATTTGCTGTTTTTTCAGATTTCCGATTTAAATAAAATCCGAAATTCGTTTATATAAGTTATATCGAAAGGGCATCAATGTAGTAATATTATATAAGATGTCTAGTTAGAAAATAAATTTTGACCACTTAAAGTTGAGCTGATTATATTTTTAGAAGCATCTTCCGGATTCTGATGTCGTAAATCTTTTATCGTGTGATTTTTCGTATCGAAAGTCACGTAACTCTCATTTAATAATTTATTAGTACTGTCCGCTGATGAAAAACCTTAATAAAAATAACCGATTAATTTTGAGAGGCGATTTTACTTATTTTGTATTTTTATATCGAGTGAACTTTTAATGTCACGTTAAGGTGGCGAAAAACTGTCTCACGCTACCACGGCCAAACAGGATAAGATATCCTATTTGACGAAAATGAAACAGTAAAGTTGGAAAAAAGACCATAAAACGGGACCGTCCCGGCGAAAACGGGACATACAGTCATCCTACTTAAAATGAAAATGCAATAAAAGGAGACGAAAATATGGTTTTGAACTATTTATGAAGTTTTGAAAATGCAAAAGATATAAATGTATATATTTCGGAAATTTTCTTCTTTTTCCTCTTATAATTCCAGTTCCTTAAAGTTCGATGACCTTCCAGTACAATGTGCGACAAAGTTATAAAAGATAAAATTGTAATCTATGGCACAATAATAGTTTTTTATTCGTTAACTTATAAAAATGATAATGAATAAAACGTTAAAAAAACGATAAACAAAGCGAAAAAAATATACTGGTAACATTTTTATTTATTAAGTTAGATAATAAATTTTATATCTTGGTTGGTAAAGTAACCGAATTCATTGAGAATTTACGATCCGATGAGGAATTCGGAAGTTTTAATTAATAGTAAGTCATAAAAGACCATCCGATGCCTTACATAACTGTAACCACGCGCAATTATCTTTACATTCGAAATTTGATGCGATTATATTCGAAAATTAACGATAAAGACAAAATTCTATCAAACAAATTCTGCTTACAATTATCATATGTCATTAAATAAATGTATTCTATAAATAATTTATTAAAACTTATATGTTTTCTAGAATAATATATATATTAATTTAGATTTCTTTAAAGATTATGATAATTATAATACAAATTTATAATTTAAAACCTACTTAAAATTTTATTTATGGAAATGGCTCTTCAGACTCGATTTACCATAGGTAATTATAATAGAATATGTCGAACAGTTTTTCTCTTATGTATTTTTTTTCTGTTAGACAATTATTAAATTATAGAAGAAAATTGGATATGGAAAAGAGTAACAGCGCTGGCAAACAATGTACTTTTCTGTACAGGAAATATCCTACAGAGAAAAAAATAAAAACACTCGATTTCGAGCAAATCCTCGTCTTTGCTTTACCACATAAATACAAAATGTGAAATTCGGTAACATAAACCATATCACTGTTTCATAAAAAGACTTAAAGTTGATTCTTTGTTGGGGAATGGCCAACTGGTGATAGATGGTGTGGCACTTTCTATAGTTTATATCTGAATTGCAATACCTTTCAGACTGAAGTAGGTATTCCGAATCGATCAGTTCTGAACTGGCCACGTCAAATCTCTATCCCGCACACATCTGTAAAGCCATTTGTTCTAAAGATATTTCTGTGAAATTGCTGTGTTCGGCTCCAGATTTTCTTTCCGACGTCTTTTTGAATATAGTGGTTTAAATGATTGGCGGATGTTGCTCTCTCCTTATCGTTTTCTCCACATAGTATTCGAATCCATTTAAGTTTACCGGTGTCAATTTGTTTGCGTAGAATTAAAATTTTTCTAATCCACATAATGGTATATTACTTACAGAATGCAATCCTTTGAAATAATAGATTTAAAATCGTTTTATTAGAACGTAAATTAAATGTATTGTTATCAAATTCAGTATAATTGATCATTTTTTTATTTGATGCAAATACATACTCCTATCGAAGTCATCTATCTTATTAAAACCGTGCTAATCGATGTATACGGACACTCGAATCCCGCTTTTCTTTTGAAAACAGAACAGTAACGATGAAAACTGGCTCAAGTCCTTTGCGCATGAGCGGAGCGTCTTCCTAATCCTGCCAGCGCAGCGGGCCGGTAAAAAACAAACCGCTATTACTGTTGGCAATACATTTGTCGTGTTTATTAAAGGTAAAATTATTATATCGGTTATTAATTTTCATAATAGAAACTATTGAAATGATATCATAACATTAAAAATTTAAGTTTCTGAGGACTATTTTATCTATTGTTAAAAGGAAAGTTATTTTTCTGAATTTTATTTTTTTATCTATTGTTAAAAGGAAAGTTATTTTTCTGAATTTTAGTTTCCTAATTTGGAAGATTAAATATTATATTCTGGGGCCTTTCCCACGAGTATAATGTTCTGGTGAGGAAGGCTCCAGAACTTTCCCATGAAGTAATTAAAGTAATGTTTGAGCTTCCCCACGAGTGCATCGTACTTATGGCGAAGTTCAGACATTTACTTTCCATTACCAGTCGATTCTCGTTATTCGCGGTAGTTACGTTGTGTAAATTCTTCGCGAATACTGAACCATCGAGTCTATGGGAAATATAGAGTTAGTTCGCCGCTCAGCCATAATCCGCGAATAAGCGCGAAAGTGCCGCGAAAATCGAATTTCTGGTTACAAATAAATTTTCGGGAGTAGTCGAAAACGTGAATAGGGAATCCGCGAATAACGAGAATCGACCGTATTTTAATACTTAAATCAAAATAAATTTAGTTTTTCCTGTAACGAAGAATGAGTGTAATTGAAAACACGCTCAGTCCTCGAACTTAGCGAGTTTCGGTTAACACCATTATATTTAGTCACCGTGTATTTAAAAACTAATGATTTCGAGATTCTACCGAGAAGTGCGTGTATATGAATTAGAAACAGATCTCTGGTAGTAGATAATCGTTCATATATGAAATATTTTCTCAATTGATATTTTGCTTCTGAAAATTAACAAAAATGGACTGAAGGTGTTTTGGGATCACACTCTTCGATTACAATAGGAGGATAAACTGTAGGAATGGAACCTGTACTGTTGCAACCGTAACAAAATCGGCTTCGCTTACGAGATAAGACCTAAAGTACTACTGGCGCAATAAGTGGACTCCATCCTAACTACCGCTAGCGAAACAATAATGTATCGATGAGGTAACGGCTGGTAGCGTAATAGTTATAAAAGCTGTCATGTCTTATGAAAGACATAACTTGTCATATCAAATGACCCGTTTAATGAAGTAAGTCTCGAAGGAGGATGTAATTACCAGAGCTTATTAAAGATTGTTATTATAAATCTTACAAGAATAGGAAATCTTTACAAATGTAATACGTTTCGTTTAATGGTGGAAACATTTATTGTAAGTTTACAACCGATACTCGAGATAGATAGATGATGCTCCTTCTCTTCATATTTCAAAATAATTAGACATTTAAATTTCCTTCTGTTTCCGAAAGTACATTCGTAATTAATATCCAAGGAAAAGAAATATATTAATTTTTCCCATTATTTAACTTCATTTGTACATTGGCAATTTAGAATTAATATCCGGCAGATTCGCTTAGATTTATAGCAAAAGTTGTTTCATTCGGATCCCTGTGCGCCGGTGATCGAGTAGCTTCCCGATTTTTAGGATTAAATCAATCGACTGGTATAGTAAATTTTAAAAATTAGCTCATTCTATATTAATCTTTACGGCTCTAGCCTATTCTAAAAGTAGTTGATCTCCGATTAATTTCTTCTTGTACGAATTAAATGAAAAGGTATATATATTAATTTTGTCGATATATATTTAAATTTCATTTAATCTTCATTTTATCGAACTTTAATATAGTGTAATGTACTCAGTCGGAATCGATTCCTAAAGCTATTAAACATGTATAAATTCGACTCAAAATTAGTGGTAACTTTTCAGTTTATGAATAATCGTAAATTGAAAAGTTGCGATTTAAAAAGGCGGTCAAAATTTTCACCAATATACTGTAATTATTAAAACGATATTACTACGCAATTTAAGCATCGTCTAATTGTTACGCAGTTTTATATGTAAAGAAAGTTTTACATATGCACCGTTTGGATTTAGATAACATTAGCCCGAAGCTCGTCACTGCACCTAAAGCTAGACTATCAAAGATAACCAACAGAATCAGTCATTCCCATTTTTGTGGATTATTCTTACATAAATTTCTTATTTCTCTGACATCTCGATGGCCATTATAGTGTAGAATTTTGTGACATAATTAATGACCTGGCTATGTTATCGTAACTATTCACTTTTAATTACGTCACCGATAACGACATTTGTCCTAACTTTTTTTAGCATCATCAGTAAAATCGTTAACGAATTCGAAGAGTTTCGATTAACATTTCCAAAATTTTACAGAGAACAAATGCGAATACTCAAATATATAGAAAAATTAATAAAATATCAAATTCGTATACAAAATTTTATACTTAATTAAACAATACGAAAGAAGTTTCCTAAACCGTTTTAAACATAAAGCATCCTTATGATCTTTTGTATTATTTTTTTACTGTTTTAAACTTGTTTTATATTCGAAACTAGAAAATTATAATATTAAACTATGTTAAATTTCCAACATAATTAGTTAGCTCTATATAATCAAATTTATATAAGTAAAAGTATTTATCATCCGGCGATCAAAAAATAAAAATTTTAAGAAATCGTAACACCTCTTGATGATATCGAATGCAGCGTGAACATCAGATTAAGATCATTTCTTGTTCTTTATAAAATTCGATTGATTATTCTTCCACTCAAAAATTACCTCCAGAAGATTTTAGTAGCTATATTCATTTAATATACCGTCTATTAAATTTCATTTAAATTTTATATCGAAATATAAAAAATAAAATTAAATAGAATTATATCGGCATTTAAAATAGTTTTAATTTATGCAACACTTATCAGTTTTTTTTTATTTTATAGTTTTAGTTATCCTTTATGCGATAAATAAAAAGCTTTATATCAAATATTTAAAAGTATTTGTTACTAAAACAGTACAGTATTATAAAACGATGTAATGTAGATTTCACGAATTTTTATAGACCAAAACCGAACAGAATGGATTTTATTTCAAATATTATAATTATGTCTTCATACATTTTTACGCTTTATTAACATAAAAATACATAAAATAGCGGCACTTAAGTGAAATTGGGCATTTCTTTAAAAGGGCTCTCTTTTGACATTGTAGTTTGATTTTTAGCATTATCTTTTCACTATAAAGAAGTCCGGATATAAATTAACGAGTGCAAATGATGTACGATATTATATCGCTATAAATACGATAACGTATGAAGCTTACCAGGCAAAATCATTTACCAGAAACGAATGCTGCGCATAAACATTCCGAGTACACGTTAAGTTTTATATACAATTAGAGTACCTACCATTATTTGGAGCCGTAATCATTTATATCGCTTTACCTGTACAAGTTTATAAAGCATTAAAATCTTCTCGTCTTCGTTTACTGCGTAACAGTTACGCTTTAAAAAAATTCCAGTTGGAATAATCTTTATTTAAATTATTCAGACGGTGTAATATTAAGCTAGTGTTATTTTACCTTCGGGTTTCTGTATTACAGATTTAGAAAACTAGTTGTTTTGTTTTTCTATTTATTCGAAAAATATTTTGTTAAAGATTAAGGGAAACTAATAAAATAAACTGAAAATATACCGTGTCAGTACGAAATAAAGTAAACAATTATTTCTCCATTTACCTCGGTACATCGTTTAAATTGCTTCTAATTTTTTTATTTGCGACAGAATTTTAAAAATTTCAAATATTATTAGAAATAAATAAATAAAATTATATTTAATCGCCATTAAATATGTTATCTTAAATTTTTTAAATAAATTTATTTATAGTTTTTGAACAGATCTGAACAAAAATAACATCTCGACTGAGACATTTTTCGATAAACCGAAATTAATTTTGAATAAGTAACGATAATTTCGAAAATTTTCTCTTGGCTGCAGTATCTGATAATTTTTTAATAAAAAATGACTAAGAACCACATAATTTTTCAAATGATATTCTAATAATTATTTTTGCTTTCCAGTGTTCATAATTTTTAAATATAAATGAAAATTTTTATTGCGGGATACTTTATTTTATGTCTTCTAATTACTCTCATTTATTTTTCATCGTTCCATAAATTTTGTTTCCATCGTCTTATATTTAATTTATATTATTTATTTTACTTCAGATTACTGTTATTATTTAGTTGTGATTTTGTAATTTTTTTCTAAAATGATATCGTCTTCAAAATTTTATCGAGTGAATTTTCTCGAAAATTATAAACATTATCGACTTTTCCACATTTTTGCGGAACAAAGATTATCTCTTGTAAAAATGGGATTATAAACTGGAAAAAAAGAGATAAGTTAATACCCCGAAGACTAAAACTTTTCAGACACGTAAACATAAATTTATTATCGTATTAAATTTTATACATTACAAAATGAGTATATAGCGAGAAAAAATATTTAAGAAATTTTCTAATAAAAATATAAAAGAAAAAGAAAAATATTTTTAATGCTTGTGTATAATAAATATTAATAAAAGTAAAGGTTTAAGGGTGGATTTAAATTTTTATTTACATCTAAAAATTTAAAAGCGTTTTCTAATTAAAATGAAAATTGAAAACTGAGATTATTTGTTTAATATAATAAGTATGATCGATAAAGAAATAGGATATTTCACATATTAAAGTAAAATACGCGTGAGAATATGCACAGTGTGTGCCCGCGTGATTGATGTAAAATATATGTGTAAAATATGCATTTATCATTCTTTTGCAGAAGAGAATTTGCAAATAGAAAGTTGATAAATGTTTTTCTATCTTCTTAACATATTTTTTGTACTAATAAATGAATGTTCCGTGCGTGTTCTTACGGACACCGGTAGCTTATTCTTTATTATATATATATATATATGTTGTATGTTCGGCTATAAGAAACGATAAAAAATAAAATAAATATTTAAAGCTAGATAATAAGATTAAATCCCATTTTCTCTTCATAAAATTAATAGGGAAGATACCAACCTCTCTTATTCGGAGCACAAACGATAAGGACTGGTTAGTTAACAAAGTAAATACCTCATATCTCCCGACTGAATATTTAATAAGTCTTTTGTCTGAATTACCCCAGTTTAAAATTGGACTTGAGTGAACCGACAGAAAGACGACCCTAGGGAGTAAAATGGTCGTCTGACCTCTAACAGACGCTTTGTAGAAGAGAGATAAGATACTCCCTCGGATAATGTTAGCCATTAACTTCTTGATTTAATGTCGGTGCCTTAGATAGTGTACGGAGTAATAAAAATATCGTTTCTTTTCTACTGCACACGAAAAATACGTTTTCTCTGTTTGTTCCAGGTTCGGACATCGATAGGGTCTAAACAAACAATATTCTCCAAGGAAGATATTTGTTACCGTCATGAACAATGCATTAAATAGGAGCTCACACTTTTTTTAATGTTTTCCCTCGACATCAGACACGAAATTTATATGGCCAATGCATGATTTGGATTTTCTGGAGGAAGATGCTACTTTTAATGTCTCTATTTCCAGTTTTGATGCAGGTGATTTTCTTGTCAGTCGAATTAACTTTATAACAACAAGGTTTATTAGTCATAACTATTGAATATAAAGAAGAAATTTACGTGTAAGAGATTTTTATTTATTTATTGAAACGTTGATAAGAAATGCGTGTTTCGAGTGTTATAAAGGAGTTCTTTCGAGTATTAGAAGTAGCGTGTAATTTTCGTACAAAACCTGACTGACGTTAATAAATAGAAACTAAATGAAAACGAGTGAGTTAGAATTACACTGACCAGGGAAATTTTTTGTATAAAAATTTCCATGAATTTTTACTGAAAAGATGCAGATTCTCATATTTGTTTTTCATAACCAAAGATTCAAAAATATATAAATGCATTAAACTAAAAATAGTACGACTACTTATTTGTTCTGATATATATATCAGAACAAGTATATATAATGATACATTGATTTGGAAGCGGTAAAACAGGGCATTTGATTGGCCTTTTATTGGTCCATAACTCACGAATAAACTGGAATTTCCCAAAAAAGAATATGGCAAATCATACCAAATAGTCGTATTATACCAACGTATTAACTACCATTTTTTTCTTATGAATATTCGCAATATGCCATATTAAACATATCTATACTATCGAGCAATAAAACTAATACCATGTAATTAGACATAAAATGTTAAAAATACATTCGCTATAATACGATTAATCGGTTGTTTTGATTTTTCTCCCCTCTCCAATCGTTTATGTTATATTCAACACTTTAATGCTACTCGTACTGTTGAAATATGGATAAATTTTCTTATTTTATTTTACATTAATTAGATTCGATTCGATGATAATCCGCACATATTTTTTTCCACATGGTTGCGAATAAATCAGCTTTCTATCTATACCACTCGCAATATTTTCTATTGTGTTATATTGCCCTATCAAATACAAAGATGAGATATAAAAAAATAAATCACAAAAGTCAATATGTAGATGGAGAAAGAAAAAAATAACTACAGAAAAGTTGATAGAGAAAAATTTTTCAAAAATGGCAGGAATTCAAATATTTGTTGAATGCAAATTTAAAAAGGGAAGTTCAAAGAAACAGTTTGAGAAAACAAATCAGAATTATATTGAGAAAAGAAATTTCGCATAATGCGCCACTAAAGTATTGCGGTAGAAACTATTTATTTAAAAAAAAAATTATACAATATATAGCGCATATAATATGTGTAAAGAAAAACACAGAATTTCAGTTAAAATTACTTAGAATTATTTTAAAATGGTCAGAATTACATAAAAGGTAGCAATTAGAGGGATAATTTTGGAATAAAATGCAATTTTACTAGACAAAAATTTTGATTATGATGATGATAAATACATATACTCTCTTCGAAAAGCGAAATATATGATATGCATTCGTTTTACGAATTCCAAAAATGCAAGCAACTTATACAAAAATGCAATAAAGCAAAATAAAAAAAATGATGTAGCTTATATGAATATTTAAAGTGAAATTTTTTATATTTTTTACCGTAATAAAAATCTGTTAACATAGAAAAGAAGTGCATATTTCTCACGAACGTTTTAAATATAGTTTTGGAATAGAGTTACCGTTCATTGTCGAAAGTATAGCAAAAATTGAAAAACAAAGTCTGTATCAAAATTGGAATACTTTTTCCAATTTAAACAGCAACATTTGTGGAATGTGCATATTCGGGATGTCTTTATTGTGACACTTATTGTATAAGGTATTCTCCACAACAAGCAAAGATGACATTTCTACTTGATAGCCATGTGACACAAGAATTCGATTTGCAGAGGAAATACTCGTGTAATATTTGAAACTGTCAACTTGTACATGTTCTATTATCATCAAGTAAAATTTGGGAAAGGGAGAAGAGAAGGATCGATTTGTGTATTCGCATGTTCTGAAATTCGGAAATACTTATTTTGCACAAACATGTTTTTAAATTCAAATATTGACTAAAAGATTACCAGAGGTTATATATTTTGAGTTAACGTCTTTTTTCTTTTTGTTTTATAGAAAAGGCACGGCAAAAAACACATAGCGTTATAATATTATGGATTTATTCTCGAATTTCGGTTTATTTCCAAGTTTTCTTTGGATAACTTTTGAGAAAATGTGAATATGAGTATGACAAATTGCAAATTTTCAAAATTGTAAATGATTTACATAATGTTGCTACAATTTGTAGGAGAGAATGCCTTAAAATTTTGAGAAGGAAAATTACCGGGGATAATGACAGAAAAGAAAGTTGTTGTTATTAATAATGTGCCAGCATATAAAGGAAATGAATAATTAATAACAGCCACTAGTCTCGAATGTTGCGAAATTTCCATATGTTTACCGAAAAAATTTGTGCACTTAGAATAAATTATGTATAATATTAAGAATAAAAATAAATACTTTCAAAGAATTTCCTTTCTAAAATTGGCTAATGATTAATTTTTAAGTAGAAATTTTGCTCATTTTTATATACTATACGAAGAATGTTGTAGAAAATCCCAACTTTTACTATTTTTTTACGTTTCTAACGAAATTACAGGAGAAATTTTTAAGTCGCTGGTTGGGTGTTCCACCCTGTCTTCCTTTTAATTAGTGGGAATTATAATTCAAAAATATAGTTTTACACCGATAAGTGTAAGATGGAAAGAATGTTTGCCTTGTACTCTCGGTGGATGTAGAAAGCAACTACGATTTGTTAAATTTGCATTAATTGACTCTGTTGATACACTAAGTTAATTAAACAATTGTAAACTTTTCAAACAAGTTTGTCTGAAATGGAAAAGAATATCTCCTAAAGTCATTTGTAACGATCTGAAGTCGTCGATGCTGTTTCTAGTCAAATAAACTCTTTTGTTTGTATAAAGGCACGCGCTGTCATCTTCTACTATCGATTATTGGCGAGGAAAACGTGTTAGAAACAAAACAATTGACATTTGAGCTGTTATTCTGTTTAATGTGTATGTTTACAAAGGTATGAATATGAGTTTTGTGCCAAGTTTAGAGAGAGTAGGTGGCACGAAAATTAATAAATAGAGAATTTAATTTACTAGATAAAACGCTTAATTTCGACTGTGGCAATTATGAATTCCTGGACAATACGCATAATGAGAATATACATCGCTCGTTTGACGTAAAATAAAACTTACTCCTATATTACACTCGAAACATTAGACAGGGATTTTGTCTATAAAATCTTAGAGAATTAAAAATTGCCGCCATAATTAGAAGATAATATTTAATATAGGCCTATACAGGGTGGACCCAACCAAGTAACGAACATACGAACTGCGAGGCTAATTTATTTTATTTTTATTTGTAATATTCCTTGTAAGTTCGGTGTGCGTCGTTCACAGCTGATCAAATAATAATGTACTGTTTAAATGCGAAAATTTATGAAAAGCGTACCGTCGAAGATTTATACACCAGTATAAATGGCTGATAAAACTTGGAGAATAAATGCATAAATGAAGAATCGGTTAGAACGAAAAGATTTAATTAATAGGATAAAAAATGATAGGCTAATTGTTTCGCGTGTAAGATAAGTTTATTAGACATAGAGTCTAACTATAATTTTCTCGTAGTAGCTTCACTCCCCAGCTAATCGAAAGCATCGATAGGTTTTCCAATATATTTGTAATAAGTAGAAAAATTATAATTATATTAGTTAAAATTACCAAGCTAATGATGTATAACATGAGTAACTGCGCAGTAGTTAAAGCGTGTGCAGCGTATTCCCCAATAATAGACAACTTATAATTCTAATTATATTTCTAGTTTTGTACTTTAATATAGATGATTTACCGTTCGACATTAATTTGCATAGATTTTCTTAAACACGATTTGTTGGGACTCGGAAGTAAAGCCATTCTAAATAAATCATCTCTAGACTTTTGTGTTTATAATAGGATAGAATAGGTTAGCTGTTTACTGGCCGATTTATTTATGTGTTGTTATGGAGGAAATTCGGTGTTTATATAATCAGCCAAAAAGAAAATTAAAAAGGAGAATAAATTTTGGTATACTGGATTGATTTATTAAATGTATACGATGTAGTTTTACTTACTATTTGGATTTTAATCTTAATTCTTGTCGAATCGAATTGACATTAAAAGGGTTAAAGCGAAGAACTCGATAGACCTAAAGAAAACCTTGGAAAATTTACTCGAAGGCGATTTTACGGTTGTAAGTGAAGACAAGAGTCAACTTTAACTGGCTGCTGATCAATCAGCTTATTTGTTGCTTAGTTTAGTTGTTTTCGATTATTCAAATAAGACTAATCCGTAAAGCTAACCTTTGTCCGCGATTTTATTTTTCTTTCATCGTGTTTTATTTATTCTTAAGAAATCCCGAATATCATCCGATGGAAAATAACATCTACGATTTTTAACCTTTATTTATCTACAGATAAATGTAATATGCCACATAATTTATTGATATTTGAGTTTTCGTCATAATTGCCAACATTTTTTATTACGAGAACTTATCTATCTCATCGTAATTTATTTTTTATTATAGTATAAAAAAGTATTTAACAATTCTTTGATTTCTTTTACGGCTTTAATTTTTCGTATTTAATTCATATTTCTCTCACTCGGTTTAAATTAGCTTTACCTTATTTTTCTAATATAAAATTCGTATCTTAACGATTTTTAAATAAATTTTTCATTTAAAATAATTAATTACCATTTTTATTTTCGGTTCCAACTTTTTTTAATTTGAAATTTTTACGAAATTAATTTCGATTCCGACGCTTTCTTTCACACTTCATTTTCACGTTTATTAAAAAATGACTGCGATTTCAGACAATATTAAAATTATTTTGGTGTACTAATATTAATTAATTATTTATTTTTTATTATATGGTTTTAAAATGGAAATTATTTTTAACAAATAAAATTGTAACGGTAGCTGGAGAAAATTTCTGGTAAACTATACTTGGCTTTTTCAAAATATCAATATGTACGATTTAAGAATATTTTTATTTGTAAATGGAAGATGTCAGATTTATTATAACAAATCAATTTTTGTTTTCACGAAATGCGTATTTACGTTTAATGTTATAGCCAATATGATTAGGAATAAATAGATTTTACAACTTTCATTTATACAAAATGAAAAATTTTTCTTTTTGATTTAATTTTTATTATTCTTGGCATGGCGGTAAACAGGGCTCTGTTACATCTATTCTCCTTTACTTTTATATATTTTATATTTTGATTCACCTTTGACTCTCGTACTTTAAATCATTTATTTCGTTTTTAGTTTCTTCTCATTTCTTTCTAATGCTTTTATAAATAATTTCCTTTCGTATTTTTACCATTACTTCTAACTTTAATCTTAATCTTTTACTTTCTTCTTTTATATCTTTTCATTTAATGTATGTTTCGTCTTTATTTTTTTGTCATCTTATATCTGGACATTTTTTAATATTTCTTATAATCTCTCGGTTCTTTTATCTATCTGATCACCGAGTAAATTTTTATTCCGAGATGAAGTAAAAAACTGTTTTCTAAACTTTGATAAAGAAAGAAAAAGCGAATTCACCCAAGAATGCGTAAAGACGGAACAATTCGAAACAATCTGTCGAAATTATTTCGTTATTTAAAAGTATATTAATGTAAATGATCAAGAAGAATTACTTACAACAATTCAGCGGAAGAATAGTCGATAGCGATTGGAAAAATCTCGACAAATCACAATACCAAATGTATCTGCAGCCACAATGTTGAGAAACGTGTTGGAGAATCGTTTCCATCTGACGATTTTCTTTTTCTTCATCGATCGACCAGAAGAATCGAAGAAAGGACTACTTCGGATGGAAAAATACTGCCCAAATTATACCCCTTCCATCGTAATTTCGAGAATCAGAATTCTTTCTAATCAAATCTTATTAAAATATTTATTTGACTAATTGTTATGGTAAAAAAACTTCCATACTATCTTCCCTTATAATTATAAAATATCTTGGCGCGTAATTCGTCTTAATAATAAAAACTTTTCATCGGAAAAAAAAGGAAAGAGCGTTTTCTTTAAAAATTGTAAAACAAAATGTAATTATTTAAAATTTTGTCTGAAAAAAAATCATTTTTACTTAACAGATGACGGGAACGAAACACGATTCAATTATTTATGGTCGAGATTAAAAGTTATACGAGTATTTGTTACGCAAATCGGAAGGTAAAATTTTATTTATGCGAATCGAGTGAAGGAGAAAAATTGGGTAATTAAGTGATGTAGAAGATAATTCCGAGGAGAAAGATTTGGTGTTTTTATTAACTCGGATTGGAAAGGTCTGGTTATTCGTTTAGATCCTGTTCCGTATTAATAAACTACGGCGATAATTGCCGTTAATAAACCGAAAATTGTTTGGACAATAATTTCTTTTACAGATCAAAAACCGATATGTAAAAATGCGTTTACTTCTGTCGGGTGTAACCGAATTCGGTCTTAACGTACCGAGTTAATTATTCGCATTACCAGTTAAAAACTGATTTATTAAAACCATTTGAACCAAACGCCTACATTGGCGCTATTTCTTTAGCCTATTATATATAAACTGGTATAAAAACGGATAAGAAAGCTTCTTAGAGAAAACAATCTTTATATCGTAAAAATAATTTTTAAGCGATAGTTTGAAAAAATAAATAAATTTTGAGTTAGAAAATATTAGTGTAGCGGCAGTTTAAAAGAACAAAACAAAAAGTCCATTTTGTACAAAATTTTGTATTTTGTACAAAATTTCCATTTTGTACTCATTAAGAGTACAAAATGGAAATTTCTACCATTAATCTACGGTCTTTTCCGACTATTACAGTGGGACTAAGCCATTTTGGCCCAATTAAGCGGCTGTCCCAATTACTTAGGCCTATAATAATTTATAACAGAATGTTTAATGAATATACATACTTTCAATTGCTTTTTCAGTTTTAGATTGGATTCTGTAAATTGTCTTACATCTTGAAAA
This sequence comes from Olivierus martensii, assembly GCA_000484575.1. Taxonomy (NCBI): domain Eukaryota; kingdom Metazoa; phylum Arthropoda; class Arachnida; order Scorpiones; family Buthidae; genus Olivierus; species Olivierus martensii. Next base: position 109,130 of record AYEL01076556.1, read on the forward strand.
CCATTCACCATCTGAAAAATAATAACTAAATATATAAACAATTACTTACAAAATACAAAATATTTAATATCAAATAGCTTACATTAAAGGATAAGGAACAGAATAAGCAACCATAGATGATACAAATGAAAGTAAAAATGCTCAATCCTAAGATGGTGTATCTAAATTCTTCACTCATATCCACGTACAGATAAAGGTAATAGGTAAAACTAGAGCTATAAGTCATAATAATATGAGTTGCCACAAGTGGATAGTTTAGTTTATTATTTATCTGTTCCTGAATAATGCATAAATTTCCATGTTGCATCATTAAGTTTTCCAATTTGTATTCTAGGTTTGGATCGTTTCTTCTTAACAAAGATGCTACTTGCAATGCTTGATTGTACATTTTTCCTAAAACCCAATACAATACGGCAAATAAAAGTAAAAAATTACCATATACACCAATAACATATCTTGTTATAAAGCTAAGTTCCATATAACAGAAAAGAGCTTCACCAGGAAACTTTTCTTCTTTTTTCAAAATCGGATAGATAACGAATATGTTGAGTAAATCATAACAAATCGTAATGAAGATAATCAACAAGGATATCAGAAATGACACAATTCTATTAATGTTCAAATATTCTTTTATTGTATTTTCTTCGAAATAATTTTCCATTCTTAAGTTATTCAAATTTAATTTTCTTCTTTTATATAAACTGAAAATGGATGCGATGTAGCAAGTAAAAAGTGTTACTGCTACTTTATATAACGTGGATTTTTTTACGATATGGAATACTCCAGCGCAAATAGAATAGTTTTGAATACCTGGTATTATATTCGTTAAACAAAGAATGCATTGCCACCCCAAAATTAATTCTACAAATTGAACGTATATCTTTTTTAATTTAATTTCGAAAATAGACTTCCTACTTTGATAATTACAGGGGATCCAAGGATCAAAACCATATATTACATCCATTGATGAAAAGGGTCTTAAATAGCAATTTAAACAAATTTCACCATGTAGGCTAGACAACATGATTTTTCTCCTTTACTAATAACTTGCAGACTGCCTTTGAATTCTAATAATGACAGATTTTATAATCTAAGAATACGTAATTTAAATTTATGTATATCCTATAATGATATAAATGTTTACAGTATGCTCTCAGCAGAGAACATTAAGGAGAGATATAATTTATATCTATTAGGAAGGAATTTTAAGTGAAAACTGAATGGTTAATTTTGATGACGAAATTATATGCATTAGGAGAGTTCTTAACAGAAATATGCCATAAATTTATTCTTTACTATATAGAAAGTACTCTTAATATTTCCAAAAGGGTATAATTACTCTTTCATATTTATCTATTAAAATTCCATTGATATTATATAATTTTTAATACTTCGTGTGCATATGTTTGTTTCCAATGTTATGATAAGTGTACGTCAGAAAATAATGCTAGACCCTGAATATTTTAGAAAAGTTTCAGATTGACACCGAATATTGTACAGCCACCATCATCAATTTTATGCTATAAGAAAGAGTTTTAAATATATAATGAAAAAAAATGTTAAATATTACCTGACAAAAACAGTAAACTTATTATTTAAAATATTCCATATTCCTTCTTGATCGACATGCCCCCTTGCAATTTTCTTCGCTTTCATCCGAGCATAAAAAACGCGAGAGAATAAAAATGTATTATTTCATCAAAGGTATCACAGGTTTATGAAATAAACAACTGTTTATACTTTAAAATCCTTCTTAATGGATATAAATTATATCTGGTTTATGTTCTGTATCTGGTTTATGTGAACTTTTGTTAGAAGTCCAAATATAGTATATAAACTTATTTCAGTACTTTTGGAGCCAAAATAACATTAGTAGCTGAATTACGAGCAACCCGACTTACGAAGAAACTTAAATACAAATTATATTCGTAACTAGAAGAGCACCTGTACTTGATTGCTTATTACTTGTAATATTTTTGCTATTTACCATTTCACCATCGGCGCTAAACATTACAGGGTGATACATTCTGTAAAGTTTAGCGCGAATAGGCAAATTGTCTATGCGGAATCGACAGATAAAATCGAAAATTGAAATCTGCCCCATTCCCTGGGGCTATTTTTATTTTAGATATCATATAAACTTTAATCCCAAAAGAATAGACAGAGTCAAAGCCTATTCAGAAACAGAGAGATACACATGCATTGCATTTCATTTATATATAGATGTGAGGAAACAATTTTATATTAAATGATATCAGGCAGTAAATTTTCTTTCTTGTTGCAGCATTTTTATTTATAAAAGAAAAACTTTTATATTTTGTTTATTATTTAATTTTGTTACAAGAAACATAAATTAATTTTATCGTTTAATCCAAGGAAAAAACTATTAAAAAGAGATTCATAATTTTCTAATTAATTTTATGGAAATTAAGAATCTGAATTAGTGAAGTGCACTTAAATTATATGATATAACTGAGAGAAATTTTTTCTACTTATGATCATCATATACTGTGTACTGTAATTTTATAATAATAATTTGTTCTCTAGAATAAATATATGTCATATGCTATAATTATCAATACTAGTTAAAATCAATGGCTGTTTGTCTCCGATAGCAGCAAGTTTTTAAAAATTGGGGCTGAACCTTCTAAGCTGCAGTGAAACATTGCTCAAATTTTGTCTTATGTTTGCATGATTTTGATGAGTCATGTAATAATGTCCTTCAGTTATATTATTTATCTTGAGTGCACAACTCTTATTAACTTACTCTGATGCACATTTTATTAACTTTACGTAATTGACTTTCCTAAATTAGGTAAAGTTAATAAAATGTGGAATTTTAATAAATATGCTTTATAATTGATTTCGTTTCGTAATTCTAAAATAAAATATGTAATTCTTAGGTAAATAAATAATAGGTAAAAAAAAATTAAACAGTGGATACCGCTTAATTGGGACACGTCGGGCCAAGCCATTTTGTCCAAATTAAACGAAGTAATAATAAATTCTAAAATAAAATATATAATTCGTATGGGACTAAGCCATTTTGGTCCAGCTGTCATCATTAAACCAAGTAATAATAAATTCTAAAATAAAATATGTAATTCGTAGGGATAAAAAAAATAATAATTAGGTACCTATTGTAATGCTTTAATAAAATAGATACAGTAAGACCCCGCTTAACGCTGTTTCGCTATAACGCGGTTTTTTTCAAATTCTATATATTTTTTATTGATTCACTTTGGCGTGGTTTTTACATTTCTGTTATTGCTTCTTGCTATTTATATACTTTATTTTAATAAAATAACTATTATAATATGAAAATATTTGAGGCATATTCTTGCCTCAACTGCAAAATCAGATAGACACAGATCAAACAATAATCATGTCTTTCAATGATTTTGCTTTACTGTCATTGATGGTTTAGTATCAGACAATGTGAATGCAATTGAAAATTGCCAGATCAGTAATAGTGAGCTCTCTGGTGGCAACATTATATATAGTATAAATCAGTCTTTAGACCCCAGATTGAAGGATACTAGGTGACTTCAACAGAATGAAAAAAACCTTATCATAGGAAAGCATTTTGCAAATTTGCAGCAGTTGAACAAAATATAACAAAGACTCAACATTTCTGCTTTTAAGGAAATTTGTTGATAGTACATTTTTAGCTATTTGTATCAATATTTAAGAGACATTGATACAAATGGCTAAAACTACACTAACAACAAATTTCCTCAGCAATGGAAATACAGTGGATTCCGCTTAATTGGGACATGTTGGGACTAAGCCATTTTGTCCCAATTAATATGCTTTCTTTTGGAGGTTCCTGGAACTTCTTTCTGTAATGCCCACTCCTTACGCAGTTGATTTTCTTGTTGTAGGCCGATATTCTCTGACTTCGTCTTCAACACTGAGCTGCTGAATATTGTCACCTCGCCCGCTAACTATAGAAACCCATTGATCTAATGCTTCTTCGACTTTTGAATCCTTTCCATCACACTTTCTTTTGTTCTTTTATTTTTCTCTTTCATGGATACCATATTCTTTGGAAGCTTGTTTAGACCAATTAATGGTCTTTTAGGCTTCCTCCATGTGAATAGAAGTTTACTTTTTGAATAATAATATATTTTTTTTAATAATTTAATATGTCACAGGGAGCATCACAATTTTAAAGATGCTTAGATGGGGTATGGGCAAAAAAGATTGGGAACCATTGCCATTGCTGCATGACAATGGTACTGAAGAGGGACTAATACTTAGTCCGAAAACGTTAAACCAGAATAAATGTCTCATAAAACTTGCTAGTAGTGCTGTGTGAACTTGTATTGTAAATATATATATATTTTATAAATATCATCATCATTATTTCTTATTTCATCTGCTGCTGTATATATATGCCTCCTTCTTTTGTTTCCAGATTTATCTATCTTGTGCAATTTGCATACAAGCCACTGGGAACTAATTACTTTTCTTATATCATTTCTCCATTGTTTGTATTCCCTGCCAGGATATCTTTTCCCTTGAATTGGTTGCCACTCTGTAATTTTTTTGTCCATTGTTTATCAATGTATCTTGTTTTGTGGCCTGCCAAATGCCCTTAAAGCTTCTAATTGTATCAGTGTGTTTTCTTCTTTATTTTATTCTCTTATACATGTGTTAGTCTTGTGATCTCTCATTGTGAATCCTAACATGTATCTTTCCATGCTTCTTTGAGTTGTTGCTAGTTTCTGTTCCATTTTCTTTGTAAGAGTCCATGTTTCATAGCTATATATCATTACTGATAGTATGCATGTGTTGAGTTTCCTTTGGAGGTGCATTGATATCGTATTGTCCTTTAGGAAGTTACTGTATCAACCATATGCATACCATTCCAACTGCATTCTATGTTGAATTTCTTTCATTTTCTTTAAGATTATTTCTGCTTAGACTTATAATAAATTAATATTTTAAACTCAAGCACATTTAGCAATAATTATGCACATTATTGTTTATTTAGTGAAGCACTTTCAGTGCAAAACCATCCATCTTCAGCACTATAAACTATAGGATCAAACATATAAATTTAATGGAACATTGTTATGATGTTATTTTCTAAATTTTAAATTTAAAATTTGCACATTAATTCAATATCAGTTAATTAAATTAACATATTCATTATAAAATAATAATAATATAATATACTATAAGATTTATAATATTATTATTTTATAATGAATATGTTAATTTAATTAACTAATATCTATTATTTATAGCTCAAAAACCATCAAAGCACTAGTTAGCAGTTTAAAATATATACAAAGACTTTATTAAAAACGTTTTCGGTATTCACAGTATACCATCTTCAGTTAAACTCTCAAAAATGAGTTTAACTGAAGATGGTATACTGTGAATACCGAAAACGTTTTTAATAAAAGTCTTTGTTTTTTTTTTTTTATTCTTTTTTCAAATGTGGCCCAAGAAGCCAAAAGGTTGGATAACCCTGGCGTACATAATGCTACAAACTGCCTATTTCTATCTATTGAAAGCATAATTTTTAAGTTATGATTTGTCTTAATCAGGGAAAGACTGTATGCCCACCCTGTATCTATGTATATTGTAATGCGTCAACAGAGAATTTTTAATGTTTTTCGAAAAAATAAACATTTCATTTTTTCTTATTCAAAGAATATCTTACGGAATAAAAAACTTAGAAATTAATAATATTTTCAATATATATTTTACAAATGTAATTTGCTATATTCTGATTATATATGTTTATATTTACTATTCTGCGTAGAAAATTGCGGCTAGTTGAAGCTTCTCAAACTGTCTTGTATGGCAGAACGGCAATTACAATATTTTATCTGTTGCACCAAAGATCGTACAGAATTATCGACTTGCCTCAAGATACCAAGTATAATTATAGCGCATGATACTTTCCTTATTCAGTATGACGTAGCGTCTCTAGGAGTGTGTTATGTATTTTTTGGTTAAAATGTAGACTACGAACTTTGATGCTATTTCATATTATTGCTATAATTCTGAAAACATTTCCTGGCAAATCACTGCAGACCAGCAACTTATGACTTGTAAACTACCATTTTGAGACCTTGAACATTATGACTTGTAAACTACCATGTTGGACTATAATGCAATATATTAAGTCACAAAATCATATTATATTTGTTTAATTAAATTAAATTGCTCTAAAAACATGGTGAATTTTATACAAAACAAATAAATTTTATATCCTATTAATACTGAATAATGTGTTGGTCGATAAATCGCCGCGAGGTATGGCTTCTCTTAGAGGATCTGAAATCGAATCCCGACTCCCATTTTTCAAATCTGTATATTGTATATAAAACGCTTGCTTACGGACTATATAAGCCCTATATGTATGTACATACAAATTTGAGTACTTCCCTACGATCTAGAAAACTGAAATTTGGAGATGTCATAGGAGGACCACTGAACTGGTTCAGAAAAACATGGCATCCGGAATTTCATCCCGAAGGGGTAGAAAAGGGGAAACTAAGTCTCCATGATTAGTTTATAGCTTAAAAATCGTTATTTCTCCACTATTTTTGAGTGTTTCATGCTGAGAAAAATATCCCTTCACATATTGGTTGAAAAAAATTATTTTCAGAAGGGGTCATAAAATAACGACTCCCAAATTTGACAGGTTTTTAATGTCTGATTTTTGAATAAAAACAATATATGGGTGTTTTAGAGTTACAAATTATGATTATGATGATAAAAAAACCACATCTAAAATAGCGGAGTCAATATGATAGCCTAAAATTCTACGGATATTTTAATTTAATCCGATTTTGTGTTATCGACCAGATTGGCTATCTGGAAACATTGTAAAACTTGCCACTCAAAGGACCTGGACTCGAATCCGGGTCCCATCTTTTGGAAAGTATTTGGTGGTTGAACTCGTCGTCGATTATCATTTATTCAGTCTGCCATCCTTTAATGTAAACGGTCTATTGCAGGATCTCAATTCGCCTACTTAGTCAATAGATTAAAAAATAGTGTCATTCGTTAACAAAGAAAAAAAAAAAAAAAAAAAAAAAAAAAAAAAAAAAAAAGATTAAAAAATAGTGTCATTCGTAAAAAAAAAAAAAAAAAAAGATATAGCAACCAAGCTACCATAAATATTCGCTTTGCTTGAAGAGATATGGCTCATCTCTCCCTGTCGTAGACAGACTTATATACAGTGGATTCCGCTTAATTGGGACACGTCGGGACTAAGCTATTTTGGCCCAATTAAGCGGCTATACCAATTAAACGAACTAATAATAAATTCTACAATAAAATATATAATTCGTAGGTAAATAAATAATAGGTAAAAAATAATAATTAGGTACCTATTTTAACGCTTTATTAAAATAGGTATCTTATTATTAGTTTTTTTACCGATCTCCTCTGACTTCGTCTTCAACACTGGGCCGCTGATCACGCCTCGCCCGCTACTAATTATAGAAAACCATTGATCTAATGCTTCTTCGACTTCTGGATCCGCATCACGCTTTCTTTTCGATGTTCCTGGAATTTCTTTCTCTAATGCCCACTCCTTGATTTTTCTTATGGACAGTTCCTGGAATTTCTTTCTGTTATGCCCACTTCTTGCACAGTTGCTTTGATCTTCTGGAATTTCTTTCTGTAATGCCCACTCCTCACACAGTTGATTTTCTTGTTAGAATTTCTTTCTGTAATGCCCACTTCTCACGTAGTTGATTTTCTTGTGACTTCTGGATCCTTTCCATCACGCTTTCTTTTGGATGTTCCCGGAATAGATCCTTTCCATCACGTTTTCTTTTGGATGTTCCTGGAATTTCTTTCTCTTTTCCATCACGCTTTCTTTTGGATGTTCCCAGAATTTCTTTCTGTAATTCATCACACTTTCTTTTGAATGTTCCTGGAATTTTTTTCTGTAATGCCCATCCTCACGCAGTTGATTTTATTGTTGTAGGAGACGCGCTATGGTAGATTTTGCTTTCTTTTCGATGTTTCTGGAATTTCTTTCTGTAATGCCCACTCCTTCTCTTTTGGATGTTTCCCAGAATTTTTCTGTAATGCCCACTCCTCACTTGATTATTTTTTTGTTGTAGGAGACGTGCTATGGTAGATTTTGGTTTATTTCAGCGAGAGTACGCAGTGGCGCCTAGAGAAATCCCGGTCACCGGTACGAACTAAGTTTTGGGCCCCTATATATAAGTCTTATAATAAATTTTTAGATATCGTTGATTGCTGTTTTACATAAGTACAGTATTTGAAAAGTATTTAATGTATATAATGTAGATAAAGTAAATTAGAATTTCTGTTTATTGTAATATCGTTCAATATTATACAATAAAATTCCAATAATTCGAAATCTGAAAAAGTTTAATCGTTAATTTGATCAGTTTCAGGCAACGTTGGTTTCAGTCTTCAATTCCTACCGATTCCATTATGTTTTGGTTAAAAGGTAATAGATTCTGAAATTGCAACTATCATATACTGTACATCTCTTGTAAGTTTTACGGCATAACTGAATTAATCTAAACAAATCGTGAAATTTTAGCTGTTATCTTACTCCACTATTCAAGTAAGCCAGCTTTTGTTTATTGTTAATTTATGAATTATTATAGTGATCCATCTAAAACAATATCTTCTAAAATGAATTATTGATCACATATAATTTGTGAAATTCATAATTCTTATGCATTAATGTATGTTTAACGTTTTATATAATTATTGATTTGGCACTGATACAGTCCCATTGGTGCCTGATTATTTCAGTTCTATTACATAAAGTTTAAAATTCTAAAAGCTGTAATATGGTTTTAACTATTATATTAATATAGAATCAAAAGTTTAATTTTACAGGTTTATTATTGAATGCGATTTATACAAATTTAATTTCATCTAAAATGCAAAATTTTAGCTATTTCATATTAAATTACTGTAGGCTATAGCGTTAATTGATGACATATAAAAATAGCAAGTTTATGAACTATAAACTGTGACTATGCGATACATTAACTACCTGGTACGAAATTTGAATACTTGCTGTAAAGTTTATGATCTTACTTAAAAAAGTAAAATCACATTAAATGAGTGAATAATTTTCTGACAAAAAGAAAAAAAAAAATAGAAATTTCATTTTCCTAACAGATATTCATGAAACTGAAACAGAAATAAAAAAAATAAATATTCAGTTTGCAATTTAATGGAAATACGAAAGACAGACAAAATCGTATTGATTTTAAGACGTCACCTATTCAAATCCTAATTTTGGCGAATATTTAAATTTCCGTAGTCGCTGCATATATCACAACAGTTAAATTTTGATTTATTCAATACTTAATTAGCAAATTTGGATGAAACTATTCATAAGTATTTGCGATATCACTATGAATTGATTGCTAGCATTTGATCGTTATTCGTTAAGCACTGTATAATACGTAGAAATATGCTAATTATTAAATCTTAAAAAAATTACATGGTACCTCCTATTAAATATACCATACATAGCAATATTTATGATTAGTATTCTGATTGTATTTGCATATTTTAGATTACTCTTCCGTGCACTCGCAACGGCCGTGTTAACCTTTATTCCTCACTTGTTAACATATTATTACTATATATTGCATTAACATGTAGGAGATAAAGGTTAAAACCGTCGTTGCAGTTTTAACCTTTATATATAATAATTATATATGCAAAATATACTATATAAAGCGACTTTACTTATGATATGCAAATATTGAGAAATATTAAAAATATATACAATATTTTGCTTAAATATTTATATATTAAATTTTTAATATTTTAAATATAACTTTGTTGAGCAATGGTTGTGAAAATTTTATTTATATTGAAAATTCTCGATAATTTAGATTATTTATTGTTTTTTAAAATAATATTTAAATTCTTATAGCATATTTAATTAATAACTATTTAATATTTATTTTCCGTTGGTATCCGATCTTTGAGATTTGTGCCAATTAAGCGGAATCCACTGTATTACTTTCTATCCACAGAAGTAAAATCTAACGATTCATTGAAAATTATTTTAATTAAAGTATTTTGGTCATATATTACTTTTAATAACTGTAATTTTTTTAAGTCATAAAATTTAATATTTTCCACAGTAAAATAAAAATTTGGCGGCAACACAAATTACGCTGCATTTCGCAAAATTTTGCGAATAGCAGTGGAATATTTTTTGCGGAGTAAATTAATATTAAGACTGACGAATATTCGTCAGCCTTAATTATGATCATTGGTTTTTTAACAGCAATTCTCAATCATTCACTAATCACCAAACATCTGTGCCGTTCTAAGAACTATCGTGAAACAGGCCAACTCGCCAACACTCATGGAAGTCTGCTGGATTGCACAAGACAGGGATCGATGAGTCTGTCACGACTTCTCATATAAATTTACCAAGGAATGACTTCTTAATTAAATCTTATCCCTCTAATTGGAAAGCCAAAACGTTTCCACCCGGCCAATCTGGCTAAATATTCTATGTGCTATTTATTTTAATATATAATATTGTCAATAAACTATATATTAATGAGCATTTAAGATATATATAAGCTCCTATGGTAACACTTAGGAGTTTATATATTACTTTACTTTCTAAAACAAATATATATTTTCCCTTCATAATAAAAAATGAATTAGAATGTAAGAAAATAGAGCTTTATTCCATTTCACCAATTTAAAATCTTTAATTTTTTTAAAGATTTTAAGTTGGTTAAAATTTTTTTTGTTATTGATGTAATAGTGAAAAGGTGACCATAGAGGAGGATCTACTATATCTAAATGAGATAAGTTATGTTTGATAGAATATTATGTATTCTATTCAATATAACTCAAAAAAAAAAAAATTATAAAATTGCTCTGAATTCTATAACTGTTTTATTGAACTAAGTTATGTAAGATAGAATATTTAAAGCATTTTAGGTGAAAAGTACATTCTAAATTTCAAAAAACTTTCCAAGTTTAAAGATTTTTTATTGATCTTATTAATAGAGAAACTGAAAATTTTATCCCTTTATTTGAATTTTAATGATTATTAAATAAATGCAAATATATTACTCCTGAAATATTTTTTAATATGATTAAGATGTTGTAACACAATATTGCTGTTAAAAATGTAATCACTTTGAATTTAATTTCAGAATGGAGATACTGCTTTACATATATCTGTTGCTATGGGAAGAAAGAAGTTAACTCAAATAATCCTGAATGCAGGATGTGATCCATTCATTAGAAATAAGGTAAATAGAAAGTACTTTAATCTATACAAGAAAATTAGAAAATAATGCAAAGAAATATTTTTAGCAAAAAGAAAAGCCATTGGATATTACAAGAAGAAAGAAATATATGGAAATTGAACAAATTTTAGTAAAACATATGAGAGAGAAAAATTTCCAGGGGAGATTTGGAAGAAAGAACTATAGATTTAGTGAAACATCACAAGGAAGCAGAGAAAGTACTGATAAATCAGAACAATTTTGGATAGTAGGAATAATTTTTTATTTCTTAATTCAATGTTCAATTCTTCCCAATTTAAACAAACTTCTATAATTTCAGGAAAATGACTGGCATTTAAAAAGAAGCAATAAAGAATTTCTAAGACATAAAAATAAACAAAGTCCTTATGGATGCCATATGTTTCCAAATCCAGATCTATTCCCCTCCATTAAATTAAATACATTGCCTAGTGAACCACTGATGAAAGGAGAACAATATTACATAGATTTAGCAGGAAACATTAAAAAGGTACAACAAATATGTCCCTAAGATCTCTGGTGAAGTATCAATAAATATCTCACTAGAGGATTATAATCAAATACTTATCAATCAAGCCAATTTTTTAAATATACTAGGGACCACTTGGCTTGATTGTCAGTATTTGTTACAATAAAAAATTTTCAATATTACTTATATAAAAACCATATCACTCTTCAGTTAATCATGAAAAACAAATGGTCCCTGTCTCTGATTGATTATTATGCCTTAATTTCTCTGAAGGAATTATGTAAACAAATAATCTTAATAATCAAACTGGCATTATTTATAAAGAATTGTGAAAGTAAAAAAAAATTCTATTTAAAATGTTTCACAAAATCCAATAAATTAATGTTTAACAAATGCAAATTTATAGCATATGATATGTAATTTTTCACTTGAAAAAAATATTTTGAGTTCTTAATTGTATTTTTGTTTATAGATACAAATTTGAATTTGGTCCAACCATTTAATTTTTTTAAATTTGTTTTCTTGTGACTAAAATTTAATAATTCAACAATTAATTTTTCATTTTTAAATTAAAAAATATATTCAACAGATCCAAAGTTTCTTTTAAAAAGAATTGATCATTTTGGTATGATTTAAGTAAAATATTCCCCTCATAAAAATGGATTCAAATCTAAGTGTAAATTGAGTTTACTTTCCAACTTGGCATCAAAGAATATAATGTTTAAAATAAATTTTCAAACATTTTCAAAATGAATCTTTTATACATTGGAACTATAGATTCATACATTTCAACATAGAGAATTGAATCCTTAATAATATATCTTGTAAAACTCTATCCATTAGACAATATTCTATCTTTTTCTGAAAAATTCTCTCAGCTTATAATAATTTATCAATTTTTAGAAATTTTATAAGATAGAGATACTAAAATTATATTCTAATTTCAACTTTTGAAATTATAATGTTTTTGTAACCATTAGCAATTTTTCAGTGCTTTGTTTTAGTTAATTTGTAACAGAAAATCTTATGCCAATATTTTAATGTGTTTTTTAGGGACCAACAGGTTTTGGACATAACTGTTATTGTAAACCATTAATTAAAAGAGTAGAGAAAATTTTAGAAGCAGGAAAAGAGCAAGTCATTGACTGTGTTGACTATAACCACCGAAATCTAAATGCTCGAATTGAAAATTTGGAACGCCAAACAAAAAATCATCTGAACTCTTTACATCATACAATAGAGAAAAAGTTGGAATTAGAGCGAAAAGAATGTGTTGGAAGATATGAAAAACATATTAAGAATAAAACTTTCATCAATAAAACAATAAGACCAAAAATATTAGAATTATATTCATCATCACACCATAATTTGGGTTTCTCATTGAATCCTGACATAGAAAATAAAAATGTTCCTAGAAGCAGGCAACCAATTCTTATGGTACCAAATTCTGAACGTTCCAAATCTGAAGAACTGTTAAGAGACTTGAATGAAATCAATAAGATAAATTGCTTGGCTGCTTCTGAAGATAATTTGTTAGAAAAAGTTCACATTGCTGATGAAATGAATAATTATTTACAATATTGCATAAACTTGAATGATCAGGCAAGCAATTTAGAAAAACTTAAATCTGAAAGTTTCAGTGAAAGAAATTTGATGAATTCTAATTTGGTGAAACAAGATTTATATTCAAACAAAAATAACGTGAATCTAACTGAATATTCTAGTCATAATCTTCAAATGAATCATGAGAATTCAAAATCTTGCATTCAATCAGCAACATGTGTATAAAGTTACATAGAAGAATATAAAATAAATAACTTAAAAATATTTTATATAAAATGTATATGTATATATATATATTTTCCTACCTCAATAAGTGATCAGTGTTAAAATACTTTGTATAAACTCAAAAATAAAACAAACTTAAACTATATTTGTTATTCCATCATTCATCCATCATTTTTGTTCTTTAAAAATACATAAAAATATTCACAAGATTTTACATCATTCATACATGAATACATAATTGTGCATTTGTTAGCTTTCATGATATTCGCTGAATAAGAATAGCAGATGCTCCTCCTCCTCCATTACATATTCCTGCCATGCCATATTCTCCAGGTTTTAAATTTAAAACCATATGATTAACAATTCTTGCACCTGACATACTAAAATAAATATATATGTAGATTATAGTTTGAATCTATGAAGTTAAATATTTATATTAATAAAAAATACTTACCCTATTGGATGACCTAAACTAACAGCTCCTCCATTAATATTTACTTTAGAAGGATCCAAGTTTAAGTGTTTTATATTGGCTAAAACAACAACACTGAATGCTTCATTAATTTCCCACATTGAGATGTCTTCCAATCTTTTTCCTACTTGTTGTAATACCTTAAAGTAAAATGGATATATTAAATAAAGCTTATTTAATGATTATTTATAAAATTTAATTTAATGACCATTAAATTTAGAGTAAGGACTTATTAATAACTTTAATTTATTATTATTGTAGTGTATGTATATATATATTATATTATATTATATTATTGGATTTATATATTATATTATTATTATTGGAGCACGCACACATGCACACGCACACAGTAATAAGGGGGAAAATCAAAAATTCGAGTAACATGGAAGTTTTAATAAATTATTATTAATATACTGGATTTGAATACATTAATATGATGATATACACACTATTTTCAAGTTACATTTACTTATTGAATACAATATAATGAATTGTATACAGATAATCCTTGACTTATGATGGCCAAAAATTATTATTAAAAATTCTCTAATTCAACTTTTCCACCTGTATATATATACATATATCACATATGCTTTTGTATATGCAATAGCAGCTAATGTGATTCACCCACTTCTAACTTATCACAGCCTTTGGCATGTTAGTTGCTAATCAACAGTCAAAGTGTTTGTTTCTCTCGTTGCAATTTTTGTATCTCATTGTAATCCTGTCATGTCCAGTAAGAAAAATAATTCTACTGATGAAAATTATAATGTAAAAAGAAGGCAATGAAAGCTTTTAACTGTTTTAAGATAAATAGAAACCTAATTTATGAAAATATTAAAACAGAAAGCAAATAAATTAAGGATTAAAAAATCCTTAATTTACAACAACTTACAATGGAGACATTGGAACAGAACCCTGTTATAAGTTGAGGACTACCTATAATTAAAAAATGAAAAGTCATTCACACCTTATGTTGATTTTTTTTTAAATTGTTTTATTACAAAAATAAAAAAATCAATATAAGATGGTCAATTCACTTCAAATAATGCGAAATTTCAGTTAAATGAGACTGTTAATTATGACTCTACTATATAATTAAATTTTACTATTACAGTGAAAACTGACTTCACAACCACCTGTTTAAGAAGACCACAATTTCATGGGAACCAAATTTTTTCCCATAGAAATAATACTATTTGATCCTCCATAAGACGACCACCTCCCTAATGTGACTATGACCATCATTTTTATAGATCAAATATAAAGTGAAACCGTCTATGACGACCATAATTTTTTAACATTACTACTAATTTTCTATCTTTATTGCTTACATCAGTACCATTTTCTTTTAAACTTAAATTTCATTTAAGCCAAACCACTACAATTGAAAAATTGCACCATGCGAATTTTTCCCCATGATTCATACTACAAGAATGATGTAGTGCGCTGGAATAACGAAACCATGGTGTCATTTCTAATTTAATGCGATATCTTTTTAATATGCACGTTCCTTAGATTTGTATCTATGATATGATGATTAAATTTTGTATTAAAAACGTTAAAAATCACAACTCAAAGGCCTATGGCGAAGTGATATAGGGAAACAGGGAAAGTGAAAACAATCAGTCACTGGATCCGGATGTTTGTGTTCTACGCAATCGTATTAATCAAATGTAATCTCATACACGTGATGCTATTACTGCACTTTGGATGTCAAAACATGGCTAAACCACTGGCTAAATGGAAAGTTAATGCTTTGAATTTAGAACAGCGAATAAAAAACAATTTAAGACAGTAAGAAAGGTCTTTCCGAATGAGCATTAGAAGAAAAATTTAACATGAAGAAAACACAGATCCACAAAATATTGTCTCAAAAAGAAATTCTGGCAAATTGGAGAAACAACGGAAATCGCAAGCTTAAGTGAATAACACCATGCGAGAAACATGTTGAATTAAACTGGCATCAGCAATAGCAAATAATAAAAAATTGTTGTTTCAATTAAACGACATCGAACAATGCTTTGTCATAGAAAATATAAAAAATAAAAGTAAAATTATAAAAAATATACTATCAATAACAAAGCATTATTGATAGTTTTTTCCATACTAATTAAATATGTTGTGTTTTTGAATAAATGATATACTGTGTTATAAATTGTAACAAAAACTTACATTTCGATTTTATTAAAGTGTAATCATTTTGTTTCATTTAAACACGCTGTATTATAATTAACCTGTATAAGCCAACCACCTATATAAACGATCAGTTTTGATTGGAACGTGAGGCGGTCATCTTATGCAGGTTCTACTGTTTATCAAAAAATTACAGTAAATATCAATTAAACTTCAATTGGTTTTGATTAACAATCATATGACAGTTGAATATAAAATATGATACCTAATTATAAATTATCTCTAAATCATCAAATAAACATTTTTATTTGACAGAGTTAGGCTTTTTCATATCTGCATTCTTCAAATGTTCTTATTACCTATTGGTATCTCTTGTTTCTTTCAGCTGTATTTCAAGGATGATTATACCTCAAAAAGAGATTTATTCAGACTAGATAATCACCATGACTTTCTATTAAATCTCTTAAAAACAGTAAAGAGCCTATTGTGATTGTCCAACAATATAGAAATGATGACAAGGGGCCTTATAGTTTCCTCTTTTGTTAAAGATTTAATAAAAAAAGATTCTGTTGTGTTCTATGGGGAGTTTTAAATGATGAAATTTTTGTATTTTTGACATCCATTACTTCTGACACCAATCTATGGAGTCTATGTGTTCAAAAAAACTCCAAATGTACCTGTCTAAAGTTTGAATGTCAGATTCTGATATCAGGAGCAGTTTAGATTGTGCTGCTTCAGCACAGTGAATGATATTTAGATGGGGGTACATCAGGATATGGCTGAAAACTAGAAGTAAGTAAGGGTAAGTGGTGCCGTAGCAATATGGTAGATAAATAATGAAAGCCACGTTTCTGGCGAGAAAAATATTTGAGTAAACCCATTGCTGTATGTATCATTTCGATAAATCTTCGTAATATTCTAGAGTTTCTCGAAATTTTAGTTTGATAATAAAGGAATAAAGTTGAAGGAAGAAGCACAGAAACAATTAATATCTAAACTATATACTGTATATAACTAAATAATTTAACATTTATTTGGCATAAAATAATAATAATACAAATAATCTAAGATAAAAAGATAATACACCTAGCCCTCGATTTTCACGGCACTCAATTTACATGGTTTTTAAATGAAAACAAAAAATTTTTTGGGTTTTATTTTGATTGTTTTGCATTATGCCATTTATATTTATGTTTTATTTTGATTGTTTTGCATTATGCCATTTATAAATTTAAAAAAGAATTTTATTTTGATTGTTTTGTATTATGCCATTTATAAATTAAAAGAGCGTTTTATTTTGATTGTTTTGTATTATGCCATTTATAAATTAAAAGAGTATCAATAAATAACAATTTGTGGGTTACGAGTTTCGTAGAGATTAATAAAAAGTGAAAACAGCTATATTTCATATAGGCCAATTTATTTACACACAAAACATACCAAATAATCTTGTTTCACTATAACTAAATTCAATACAAAGTCCAATAATTATCTCATACAACACTAATCTATGTCTTTAATTCAGAATAACTCACAGTTCTTCTTAGTCCACTTTCGCTTTCACAATTTATCGCTCACTATTAACTTTTACGGTCCAAGTCTCGCAGTCTACCTAAACTCAACTCAGACTTGCAGCTCATTTATTTGTACGGAATATTGTTAATTTTTTTTTGTGCCATATTCAGTGTTAATTAATATTTATGTTTTCATTTTTAAAAATAAATTGAAAAAGTATAAGCATTAAATTGTCTCTAAAAGTTAATGACAATCCCCTTTTTTCTCTTTAATCCTTATCTCATTTTACACAGTTATAAAGAACATATCCTTGACATTTCATTATCTTCTTTAGATCGATTTACACAGTTTACAGTTTAACTAAACATATCCTTCTATTTTGTATGAATTCTGCGTCTTGTTTTACACGGTTTTAGTTTGTACGATTTTTTCCAGGAACATATCTACTGTGTAAATCGAGGGCTGAGTGTATAAATTGAAGACAAGTAACATAGAATAAAAAGTAACAAATAAAATTAAACAAAATCTAAACGTAATTTAAACAGAGGCTATGGGATTGTTTTAACTTATGACCCATAAGCCTATCTATAAGAGCGAATCTTTTTTTCTTTATATTTTCTTTTAGTTTCCCTGCTGAATAATATTTTCTTTAATTTCTTTGGACTAAAGACAAAAATACTGATAAACACAAGAGGACAACTTTAATCAAGAACTGCAAAAAGCTGAGAGAGAGAGTATTACTAAGTTCTCTGATAACCAGAGGCATAACTAGGCATTGGCATTTGGGCAGTTGCCAAGGACGCAACAGTCCAAGGGCGCCAGATTCTCTTAAGGCATATTGTAAATTCGCATATTAACATTTGGCTTTAGGTACACTGATTACAACTAACTAGTTATAAATAAAATGTTTACACTAAATTAAATGTAAATTATGTGATATCTCATTTTTTAAAAATGGACTTACACCACTTTCAAAATAAATAATCCATATCTTGAATGTAATGAAACTCCCATATCTACATTATTCTTCATTTGTAAACTTATTAAATTCTCAAAATTAGTAAATGGTTTGTTATTTTTAATTACAAAGTAAATAGTATTGAAAACATTTATCATACTTTTCAAATATTTCTCATTGGCTACATCAACTATTTTTAAAATAATATTTCTTTCTGCAGTTTTAATTATATATCTATCTTTTTTATGTAATGCTGAATCATTGTGTTCTTTTAGTTTTTTTTTGCATTGATGCTTTCCAAAATTTGGTTATTTGAACCATGAGCTTTTACTAGACATGATTTCCACTCTGTGGAAACGTGCAAATGTTTCCCACTTTCCGCATTCAATGATTCTACTTTAGCACACCATTTGCACCGCACATTTTCACTGTTGGCAAGAATGAACCACTTGTATTTGTTTTTAAAATAATTTAATTGGTTTTCATTCCAGAAATGTAGTAAAATATTATTCTCACTTGATTTTTCAACAGAAAGGAGATTTTAGTACTTTTTTTTAATTGCTCAGTTTTAGAAGTATCCTGAGTCTTACTCTATTCTGCTTTCTCTACTTCAAATATTGGAGATTTGTCAGTTTTGCTATTTGCCACTTTTTTCAAAATATCCAAAAAATGTTGACTTCTCATTTTGGTCTTAATATAAAAAAATGTGTAAATAGCTATTAATTTTCAATTACCTTATAAAATAAAAATGGTTGATTTCCAGTTTAGATGTGACACATGACACTTGTTATCACAGTTGTATTGTTCCCACCACTTCCAACTTCCTAAATCATAATAATCTTTTTATTTTATTTTAAAAAAATAAATACAAAATTATTATTTAAAAATTATCATTAAAATATTTATTAATTTTTTATTGAAATTAAGTAATATTCCCAAATAATTATTGCTTAATAATTTTTTCATGTAATGTTATTTATAAAAAGTTGTTAAGAAACATGTACTGAAGAGGGACCGTATTAGGGTCCGAAAACGTTTTACAACAATAAACTTTGTTTATTCCTTGGTGATAGTGCTGTAAGAACTTTAGTGTTTTTTCATGTAATAGTAACATAAATTATTTCAATTTTATACTTGATTAGATGAGTTTGGTCAAAATATTAATTTTTTTTGTAAAATAAGAAACTGAGTTTGTCATTATTCACTAATTACAATTAATCAAGGCTTTAGTTTTTCCTTGGAGTTTGATCGATTGAGGAATTTCTATCTAGTTAAAGGGGACCCTTAAAATAAATGATTGTTTTATAAAATACAGCGGTGCCTCGCAATTCGACATTTGAGTTTTGCAGGTTGGCGCATGCACGTACATGGAATTGTGTGATATTATTTGCTATTTGTCAGTTCTTTTTGGGCTACTTTGCTATTTGCCCATATTGTTTGTGTTAATTTTCAATTCTACATTTTTCAGAAAGTAAAAAATTTGTAATTATTATTATTTTTTTTGAGTGAAATGTAAGGATGGGTTCAAAGAGAATTGATCAGAGGAATAATTTCGAAAAGAAGTGCACTCGATTAAGTAAAGAAACTAAGAAAAAATTGTAGGTTAAGTGCAGAAAGTTAGAACAATTAAAATATAACTCAAGTTTGGCATACCTAGAACAACTGTGGCAACATTTTCCAACAGAGAGAGAAGATTATGGGTGGTAGGATGTCTGCTGGAAGACTTCATTCCAATGTCTAAGGGCTAATAAATTGTGTATTGTGTATAAAATAGTGTATTTTGTAATTTAATACATTATACAATAATAAAACACATATAATAAAGTAAATAATATAGTGTATCTCTCTCACCTCACTCATTAGGGGAGTGAGATGGGAACTGATAACAAATTAATCTATTTTACATAGTCTTATATGGGAAATATTGTCCCGCAATTCAACAGTTTCTCAATTTGACATTACTTCAGCGACGGATTAGTGTCGAATTGTGAGGCACCACCTTACTGTATCGGTTATTGGTTAATGTGCTCTTATGAAAGATGTATGCTTGAATTGTACTAGCATATATTCAAGGACACACTATCAGTTCAAGTTATTTGACAGATTTATTATATCATTAAAGAAAAAAGTCATGGAAATAAATAAACACTTGTAAATAAAATTTGTTTCATACTATTTTCTTTTTCTTTTTTAATTTTTATGTTACCCACATTTGATGTAACTGATCATAACAACTGGTACTGAGAACAAAAAAAATTTGACAACCAGTTTGGCCAAACCAGTGCGAACTGGCCGAATAAACCACTGGTAACTGGTACTGAGAACAAAAAAAAATTTGACAACCAGTTTGGCCAAACCAGTGCGAACTGGCCGAATAAACCACTGATCATATTATAATGCCACATGGAAAGATACCATATCAATAGGTATGATATTTTTCCAAATGTGGCAATATCTCCTTTCAATTCAGGGAAGAGTTTGGTATCATAATATTGTATAGTTGCAATCACCATAGTCCACCTACCCCTAATAGTTTTTGATTCAAAATTTTTGTCAAAAAATTATACACAAATTGAATTATGTAAAAACTTTTGGTTTTTGGTTTTATTATTTCTGTAAGTTAGGAAATATCTGTAATATGATGATTTAATTTTAGTTTTGATTATAGTTATAATAAATCTTGTTAATTTACTCTTTTGCATATTTTACACCACCTTTCCAATCAGGGAGATTATTAAGGGGGCGGGGCCAGCTCCAACCACAGGCTGAACCCACACCCATGGAGGGGGGACAGATGATGAAGGACAGGGATCACCGGGCCAGGCCCAGTATCCCGAAAAAATCTGGGACTAGACCCAGGATGCGAACCTGGGTCCTCCTGTGTGGCACGCCGACAGTGTTGCCATTCAGCCACTAATTTAAAGTACTCAGAACCAAGAAATCTGATTTCAAATTGTACACCTGGTCCTCCTGTGTGGCACGCCGACAGTGTTACCATTCGGCCATTCAGCCACTAATTTAAAGTACTCAGAACCAAGAAATCTGATTTCAAATTGTACACTGGCTTATAAGTACTCATCATGTTTAAATATAAAAAAAAAGACAGAATAAACCAGGGGTCGGCAATGCGCAGCCCGTTGCAAGTTTTTGTGCAGCCCACCAAGCAATATAACTTTTATATGGTAAAGTAAAAGATGTATGTAAAAAATACATGTACAGAATTTAATTTGTTAATTCTTGATAGTTATATACACAAAATTTACATTTGATACTGAGTAGCATTTACGAAAGTATCTTCGAACTTTTGTTAATCTACGTTTATCAGCATGGACTATATCAATGTTTCTTGTAATATTGATCATTTGATAAATATTTAATTTTATTAAATCTGTAAAAAGTACACGCTAAACTGTTTTCACTACTTAATGTCTTCATCTGTACATTATTTATATAGTAGATCGGGGGAAATTGCCATACTTTTTCTTTTTGACCCTAAAACTCATATTAAGTTTGAATATTTTCATTTCATATTTTTTTTACTTACAAGTGTTTTGCATACATGACGTCATCAAAAGCTTTGAAATAACAATCGGGTCATGATTTATAATTTTTTTTTACTTACAAGTGCATACATGACGTCATCAAAAGCTTTGAAATAACAATCGGGTCATGATTTATAATTTTTTAAAAAAGTTACAATTAGTCATTTTATCCGATTATTCGGGGTAAGATGACCTTTGGAGTAAGATGGTTCAACCACCTTTTATCGCCACATGTTTAAATATTAAAGAATTAGAGAAAAATAACCTTCTTCCCCCGATTCACTCTATTTGAAATTCATTATTAATGATGACTTTTTGTCATCGACAAGAAAACTAACTACTTAACAAACCCATTAATTTGTTATATGCATTATTTATAAAAATTTAAATAGTAACTTACAACATATATTACCAAATCATATAATATTTTAAAAATTATTATTATAGTAGTATTCAACTTTAGGTAATTTTTATCATTAACGTATTTATATATTATTAGGCAATAAAATAATATTATTCCTTCATATTTTTTAATTTTCTTAAAAGATC
>AYEL01076557.1:0-76320 GCA_000484575.1 Olivierus martensii
TAATTAACTTAATTTGTCGAAATACAGGAAATTTATAGTTAAAAAAATTCGTTATTTCGAGGAAAATTTTTTGGGAGAATCGAAAAAAAAATAAATAAATAAATTTAATTAATTTTAATGAAGGAAATTTAATTATTTGAAACTAAAAATCCTGAAAAATGTTCTATTTATTATATATATTATGCTTTGAAATAAAATGTTAAAATACAGATTAGAAAGAATTCGTGAACTTAATTAAAACTTTGTGAATTTCCATTTCAACAAAAGTTAATTAATTTACTATAAAGTAAAATTGGAGTAACGATTAAATCGAATATCTGCTTGTTAGTATAAAATTCAAAAATAATTTATAAAATAATTCCACTACTTTGCTTTAATTCGCCATTTATCATTCATAAATAGTTGCAGATATTAATAGGAACAAGATTAACTCTAAGGCAATCATATAAGTAAAGTAGTTACTATCTCTTATTACATGAATCATTACTGCTGAAATTTAGTTCTCTATAACTTTCAAGATTAATCTTGCATTTATATTCGAGCAAAGTATTCAATAGAATGCTAGCTATGAACCTTTAGATCAGAGATGTCTAACTTTTTCGCCACATTTGCATTTTATTTTTTTCTTGGGCCACATTTGAATAAAAAATTGTCTCGGGCCGCACATATCAATAAAATTCTAACGATAGTTGTTAAGCAAAAGTGTTAATAAACAATGTATAATAGATATTCACCATGATAAATAAGCAAAAATGTCGTAGCATAATAATCTTTGACTTCTTTCGTTCAGAAATTTTTCAAAATGATTATCATAACTTAATAATCTTTGACTTCTTTTCATTCAGAAATTTTTTAAAAATCATTGACAAGTTAAGAAGTTTTAATCACTGAAATAAGAAATATTTTATGCAGATAGATATTTAAATAATATTTAAATATGTTTTAAGGAAGTTTACGATTTTATGTTGGGTCGCGGGTTGGACAGCCCTGCTTTAGATTTAATTAATAAAAGAAGTAGAGCTTCTTAAAAAATAGAAAAAAATCACAAAAATATGATTTTTTTCTTCTTTTCCTTTTCTGTTTACACTTACAGAAGTCATATCATTCAACAGTTTTCGATTAAATTTTCATTACAGTATCTTAGTTTTCTCTTAAAATTTCAGTTCAGTAATGTCAAATGAAACCAGTTGAAGTTGGTCTCACACTTTTGAATTTAAAAACTTTTTCTTTTTCATTCGTTTGTTACTCGTTAGTACTTTTGTATTTTTTAATTTATTCGTTTGCAACTCTATCATTTATGCTCCAGAGCCGAAATAAACTCGAGGCGATCAACTTTACATCTGCATCGTTTATGTGATTTCACTAATCAAATCTATTTATAAGTATGTTTATCTATATTGAAATAAGATATTTAAAAGCAATCAAATTATCAAAATAAAAATTTCTATTTATAAATATTTGATGTATTATAAAATATCAATCTATATTTATCAAACCATATTATTTAATATAATTCAAAATGAAAATAAATAAAATAATATTGAAGTTTCATAATTTTTAATTAAGCATGTCTCAATAATCTGACTATTTATTCTTTTATTTTTGTTTCAAATGGTAAAAGAGAAAATTTTTTAAAAAATTCAGTTTTTAAGATAATATATATTTATTAATCAAGAAACATTTGTATGAAATGAAAATACTTATTAAAATAATCAGCATAACATCTTTGATAAATTTATTCATTTTCAAGATGAGCTAAACTTAGACTATTTTCTGAAAATTTTAAATTTCATTATTCATTATAAAATTTTAATAATTTTGTGTATTTTAGATGAATATACATATGGAATTTTATTTTTATTTAGTTATTTTCTGTTCAGTTTTTAACTTTTATCCCTGATTTCTATAAGTTAATTATCTTGAGACGTTCAAATAAAGTTTAGATATGCACTATTGAGAATGAAAAATTCAAAACTGTCTGAACGAAAAAGAATACAGCAATATCAAATAATTTTCTTTATTGGATCCTGAAATGTGCCTCACTGCAGTTAAGAAATTATTTGCATGAAAGCTACCCAGAACTGCACAAATTTTTTTCCTGGAAGAGAGATAAAAATTGTCAAATATGATTCACTTGCAAACATTTTAAATGAATTTTTTAAACTAATAATAGAAAAAATTCTTTTAGTGAAAATTCTTCTTAATGAAATTTTAAAGTTATTAACTTCAAAATTAATTTTTTAAAGTTAACAGCTTTAAAAATTAATTTTAAAGTTAAAAAAACCTTAGGATTTGTTGGTCTTCAAATTGTTAGAAAATTTAAGATCTTTAATAATTTGTTGCTAAAACTAACAAAAAATAATATTACATTGTCATTCTTTAGTAAATATTGCAAGTTTTTGATGAAATAAATTTAATTAAAGGCAATGCGTTAATCAAAATGGGTTAACTATCTTTTGAAATAGATGTATATATTAAAGTTTCAGATTTATTTCGAAATTTTCAAAATAAATTAAATGCGAAATTAATGACTTGATATATATATATATATATATAATTTAAAGCTAGTTTGAGCAGAAACAACTTTAAATAAACTTTATTATATAAGTTGTACATATTAAAGGGACTTATTTAAAAGAAAAATAAATACAAATAAAAAAAATTAAATCTCTTATGCAGTAATCATATATTACTTTATGAATAAGAAATATACTAAGAATACTTTACTAAATATAATAATTCAGATGAATATAATTCAAATTTCAGCATTTTTAGCTATGAGAATTCTTTATATCATATTTGGCTTTCCATCACAATATTTGTAATGTGTACCTAACCTAGAAAAGTTTGTCAAATTTTGTATATAGAACTATCAATCTGGGGTTAAGAACCAATAATTTTCTGAGTCAGGTCTTCAAAATTTTAAATTGTTCAGCATACATAATAGTATTGCGTTGTATGATAAAAGCAAATCATTTCAAAAATATCAGCTCATCTCAAAAGAATTAAAATGTCGTTTATATGCATTAAATCACTCGCTAATTTAATCAAATATACATTCTCCATTTAAATCAATAACACTCTTCTAACGTTGTGAACGCTTTAAAAATTCATGTTTAGACAAGCTGAGACACGTTTGAATAAGTGTAGTATAAAAAAAAAGACATTACTTTTGAGATGACCTGATACAAAATTTATTCAAGGAAATGCAAGTAAAGTTCCAAAAGCGTCATTTCATCTCATCACCGTTTGTGAAAATAAATACAGCACGATAAAAAAAAAATTGTTTCTCATCTTTTGAATGTTTCTCATCTCTTGATAATCTAACATCCGAAATTTGTTATACTGTAATTAGTTTTCAAATCGTCGTTCTTCTGTCAAGTGATTGTCTTATGTGTTAACATGCAGGACAATCACTCGAATGAAGCACCGTTATTCGAAAGGCAATCACGTATTAGTTCGACCTTTTCTCCAGATCAATTTAATCATTTTTTGACTTTGCAGTCGAAAAGCAATAATTTTGTTTATTAAATATTATTTGTATACCAAAAAATTTTATTCGTTCTTTTCTGCTTAATGAAATTTGATATTGTTTATCATTATATGATTATTTTAAATCATATAATTATCTTCTTAAAAAAGTTAATAAATTATTTAATACAAGTATTAGTAGTGATTTATAAGAAAACTATCTTTGTATTTGATATAATAACATAAATATTCAGATTCTTGCAGTTAAACGATTGCATTGATTTCTTGAAGGATGTAGTTACAGTTCATTTAGATACTACAGACTCGTAACTTTATTTAATCCAACAATAAGAAAATCGAATCGGTTATTGTTATAATTTCTCGAGTATTTTTATTATATACTGTAAGCTTTCGCTTAAAATTCTTTGTGCATCACTTGATATAATTATGCATGACATTTACGTATAAAATATTTTTCATAGAACTGTATCGTGTACAAAATTTTATATTTTTTTCAAATTTTTACCTCGACTTTTTAATATTTTTCAGGTCTATACATGATATTTTTTCTTTCTTAAATTAGGAAAAATATCATGAAAACTGTAAGATTGTCGATATACTGTATATACTTATTTTACATATTATTTTCAGTTAAAAATGATCCATCCATCTCAAATTTTGAAAGTTATACAAAAATGAAACGTTTTTAATAAGCTGAAAAAATATAAAAAGGTCATGCATTTTGTTTATTTAATGACTTATATTATTTTAACTACAGTATCTAAGTTCAAAATGTTAATAATAAATTTTTTCCATGATATTTAATTTTTGAAGAATTAATTTTTCTAATAATATACAGGCATACCTCAGAGTTACGTTATCTTAAGTTCTAAGCTGATGCCACAGCTCGAAAATGTCCATAAACCTCGAAATATTGACCTTTTTCGCTTATTAATGCATGTAATACACAGCAATTATTATGTATATATATATATATAACTAACATAAATGAAGCATTTATAACTTAAAGAAATGCTGCATATCTTATTTTGAAAAAATAAGCATTCTGTTTTTTCAAAAATATGTTGCTGAAGAGTTGTAAATTTGAGGAATAGTGACAATTCAAATGTACGTAAGTCCGAAGCGTCGTAAGTCGAGGAACCGAAACTCGGGGTATGACTGTATATGACCATTTTAGCATAATGACCCTATGTGTCAGAAATAAAGAGAAAATATTAATTCCTGCTGTTAAAATGAAACATTATGAGCAACTTTTAAATGATGTCCATCACTATCAATCACACCTACTGAGATGCACAGAAAATTAACTTAAATTTCTAACATTCCAATTTTTATCATATCTAACTTATATCAAATAAAATTTTAGAAATTTATTTTCATATAAAATGTATATTTTAAGTAAAAAAACAACTTTTTCATGCGGAAATATTCATGAAAAGTTGAATTATTTTTGCAATATAATCTTTTTGAATTCAAATTAAAAGAATTTTTTTTTCCAATTTTTGTTCTACATAATATTGCTGTTATACAGACTTGTCAATATATAAAAATTGCAATGACATTTGTAATACTGACAAATGATTTCAGGTACAAAGAAAGCTCATACTTTTCAGGTGAGTATCCGAAGTGATCGATAGTTAGTTCCATTCAATAAATCCCAATTCAATGTCCTGACTGGCGAAATTAGTGGACGACTTTGTTGAAAACATTCTTCGACCTGAAAGCTGTCACAGAAATACGTTTTTTATTGAAACCTGATATCGGAAGTGACATTCAAAAATAATTAAAAACACTAATCTTTCTCAATGAAAACATCAGTGTTTTTAAAAAAAAATTCAATAAATCTGAATCAATAAAACTGTTGTAATTTTTGAATAACAAGAATTTAAATTTAATTTTACTTCTTAAGTTTTCAGATTTATTTGTATCTTCCTTCTTATAATGTCTTCTTAAAAATACTTTAAAAAATCTGTTTAGCAATTTGTACTAAACTCTTGTTTCTGGATCTGATTTAGGATTCATAATAATTTTACAATTTGTTACTCTTTGTAATTATGTTGTTTTCAAATAAAATATATAAATTTATGTATTTATTTAATATTTAAGAGAAGTCTATCTTAAATGTTAGTATAGGATATACTCAAATTTCTTATATTAATATGAAAAAATTTGAGATTTTTAACATTTTTCTCTTTAACAGTTGATTTTGTATAAGCAGATTTATGTTTATATCTATGTTAATCGTAATTCATCAGATTAAACATAATCTGATTTTGTATAAGCAGATTTATGTTTATATCTATGTTAATCGTAATTCATCAGATTAAATGGAATTTATAATGAATGAAAATATCTTTTTCCATAAAAAATTTCATGTTTTTTTTCTGATAAATATTATTGCAATTCCTTTAAGTGAATTCATTTTAATCATGAGAAATTTCTAATGATGGGAGAAAATAACTTTTGATATTAAGTTAATCTGTACTTTAGTCCCTTTCAGTTTAAAAGAAATCACAAACTAATAGCATAATAATTTATTATGAAATAATAAATTATTTTTAAAATGTTGAAATAAAAAATTTAAAATAAATTTTCATTCAAATGAAAAATTTCACCAACAAACTTTAAAGAAGTAAATATAAAATAAGCAATCGGTGTTAAGCTTAATTATTTTCTTTATACATTAAAGAAAAACAATTAAATCAAATTGATTTAAATAAATTTATATTTAATAATAATTTGTTTTATTTTTAGTATAGAAAGTTTTTTTCATTTATAACTTATATTATAATGATGAAAGTTAATGGATAAATCCAAAAAGTAAATTTACTTTGCAATAAATTTCGATCATTACTATTAACTGAATCACTTAAACAATTCTAACTTGATTTTTTGTATATTGGCATCTATAATTTGCACTTATACTCCTTTAATCCTTAAATCTTATAAAATTGTCCAATTATAATATATAAGATATTTTTTTATCAATAAAATACGTGAATTTTCAATAATATATTAACAATAATTGATTTTCTATTGATTTTTTAACATTATGGGAAATGTTGAAACCACTGGTATTTAACGAAAATGTAAAACTTCCATTTTTACAATTTTATAGTATTTTCCTGTTGTATTTTGAGCAAAATGAGTAGAAAGCAAGTAAAAGAGGTTTAGAAGATAAATATCTTCTTCTATACTTCTTTTGCTCTTTTTTTTTTATCAAAATTGTCTAATTTTTTCTCAGGTTTTATATGAAAAGTCTAAATCATCAGGAAAATATCCCAGAATATATATATATTTTTTTTTTTCTAAAGTTTTAATTTGCGTTGTTCTGATTTTAAAAAAAAATTCTAAATATTTAATTTCTGATTTTTAAAAAAAATTCTAAATATTTAAATTATTTAATTTTTTTATAATAAACTATTTCTTATTAAGTTTTATTATTTGAATAGATACTGTATATGACTGTACTTTACTGTTACTCAAAATAATTAAAGAAATCTGATTAAATCTGAACAGACAATCGATGGTTATGCATATACTTATACAATAAAAGTCTAGTTTCTTAACTTTAAACTCTTTTATACTTATGTCGGTATATTGATTTTCATTTTTTTCTTACGCTCTAACGATTTGACTTCTCGGTACACATCTTTAATTCTCCAAATTTTCAATTGGTAGAATAAAAATTAAAAAAAAAAAATCAAGCTAAATATCAGTCTAACTTCGGTTTTGTTGCATATTTTTTCCAACACTAACTGAGAAAGAAAACAAAATATTGCACATAAAATATGGATAAAGTTTGAAGAAAATTAACCGAAGAAAAATTACAAAAACAAGCAAAGATTGTTCGATATTTCCTGAGGAGTTCGTCACTACTGTTAGAAAATCAAGATGTACTGTACTACAGAAATCATAAATTGAGATTTTTTCATACATCAAATACTTTATAGTAAAGCCTGACAAAAGATTCGTATTTATTCTATCAGGCGAACAGGAAATCTTACTCTATCTATAATTATTTGAAGATATTGAATATATTTTCTTAAAATATACTCGAATTACTTCCATTTTTACTTCTATCTTCTTCCGAACACATGTAATAGCTGATGGTCAAACATAGCTACCAACTCTCGCAGACTGGTAATCAATTTTCTCCATTGTAGACAGCCAACGTTATTTTTGCACCGATCATTTATCTCCTACTTTTAGATAGATTGTGTCTATAATGTTCCTTCTTGTATAAATTAATCTATTTTTCTTAATCAGTCTTATAAAACCCATTCATTATTATTAATCCTAAAATTATTCAATGACTGTTGCCAGTGATCATTTATTATATATTTTCATTCGTTAAAATTTCAGTCAGTACTTAAAAATAATAAAAATATAATTCTGAAAGAAACACGAACATTCTGGCAACAAGATTAGCCTCATTTATTCAAGTTGCTACTTACTTCCAGTTGAATGCTCAGCATATGATAAAATTTATTTTCATTATAATTAAAATATTTTAAAAAAAATAGCAAAAAATTATATTCTACAGAAAAAAATAATAAATATTCATAATAGCTCAGCATTGTCTGTATATAATAAACAAGAAAAGTAAAATAATTTACTGAACAAAATTTTATTAAAAATTAAAAAACTATTAAATAATCGATAAATAATAACAATAAGGATAACTAAAATATTATATAATTTCACATAGTTCTGTACATAAAAATAAAATATATCAAATTTTTAGGAACGAAATTTTTGTTTCTAACTTTATTACAATGAGAAAAAGGTTTTCGAATTACGATAAAGTTAGAAAACAAAAATTAGTTTTACTAACTCAACTACAATATAATTCTAAGAAAATCTATATTTGATATTTTATAATTATTTTAAAAATATAAGAAATAGAATCATAATAAAATTAGAATATTCTTATTATTTTCTTCGGTAGACATATTGAATTTCTTGATCAATAAAGAGAGTTTCTTGTACTTTTACGGACGTATGCACATCTATTAGTTTCAGTAAATCTAAATTAATCTATATATAATATAGTTCCTCAATAATATTTATCTATTCATTACAATTTTGGTTTCAAATCCTGAAATTCACGCTTTAAGGTATTAAATATCTGAACTAATGGACGAGTATACATACATTAGTTCAGATTCATGGATGATCAACATTTCTTATATTAATTAATATAAGAAATATTTATAATATTTTTATTGACAAATATTTTAAAGAAAAATGATGATCTTTCATTTTTATATATAGTTTACACCATATTTTATTTTATTTTTTTACAGAATCGTAGAATAAGTTGAATAATTATTATAAATAAATATTGGATTTTATTTTCAGCACAACAATAAATTTTTATAAATTAACTAAAGCCGAATAAATCGATAATCAAAAAAATTGTTTACAAATTTTCGGTTGCATATCCTAGCAAAATGCATAACAGAATCTCTGTTCAACTGTAATTTGTTTTTTCTGTATAATATATAATTCTTTAAACGTATTTAAATTATTATTTAAATTTATTTGCAACATTTTTATCGATGTTAGTAAAATTATTTATGATACAGATCACACTATTAATATAAAAATGATTTAAATAGTATAATTAAATTTTTGAGAACATTCTACTGCTTAATCACTGTTAAAAAGAAATATTTTATTAATAAAATATTTCACATTAATGAATGATAGTTGTTCATTAAACGAGATTTAAGATCCATTAATGACACGAGCGATACTTTAAATCTTTATTAAAAAATTACATAAAACATAAATTTTTATTTCATTTTTATTAATGCAATATTTCACAAAATGAAATTCTACTTTTTTAAATTAATACAACATAGTTAAAAAAACAATTTTTTTTTTTTTGTAAATGAAAAAAAAATTTAGAAAACAGACGAATTTAATAAATAAACATTTCACAAAATGGCAAAAAAATTATTTTATCAAAACACAAAGTTTATAATTTAAAAATAAAAATGAAATAATAACTCTCAACTGTGAAAGTTAACATAAAATTTTAGACCATAAATTTCTTTTTAATTAGAAATAATCGGAATTTTATCAGTTAAACTGAAAATAATGCCAACAAAATAAACTAAGATAAGCATCCTGATGAATTATGTTTTCTGAATTCTCTCTGTTAGAAGAAATAATATGATATTGTGCACAAAATACACTGAATCGTAAACAGATCAGTTCAAATCTCAACAGAGAATTCTGTAAATTGTTCTGTACCTCGTATTGTTAATTAGTTCATCTTTCTCTCTTTAGTTATCGGCATGGGATTTTATCTCATAGAGAGAAACCGAAACGTGTATAGAATTAAGCAGCCAACAGCAATAACGATAAATTTATATAATACCCAGTTTTTAATTTACTTTACTGCAATGAAACAGGGCAATAAAATTCGACAAGAATGCTTGCGATAAGATTATACAATATATATACTGTATATGTACGATTTTTCATCATTAGCTATCAATCTAAACTTATAAACATCTATTTATGAAAATATCTTTTTTTTATGTTTACAATAATTATTAATTTGTTAGTAATTAACATTAAAATAACGAAAATATTTTTTTGTTTAAATATTATAATAATTATTAGTAAAAAAAATATTAAAGAATTATTATTATTATTATTAGTAAGAAAAATGAATAATATAATAATGTCAAATTAGAACAATTTAATTGATATATTTATTTATTTATGAACTGTTAATGTGCTAAGCATTATTATTATTATTATTATTATTATTATTATTATTATTATTATTATTATTAAAAAACAGTGTTTAATTATCACTGCTGATGTTATAGCGCAACTTCCGAGGAACACGATTCCAGCAGCACAGATTGCTACAGTTTATCCAAATATAACTAATTTGCAAAATAAAATGGTGGCAATAAAACGGTAGGGATCTATAGTTGGAATTTAGATTTGATCTCACTGCTTTAATATTTGAAACTGACCAGTAAGTTAAATTCAGCAATGTCTAAAGTGAAAAATAAAATTATTCATAGTCAAGGAAGAGAAACAGTGTTTAATTATCACTGCTGATGTTATAGCGCAACTTCCGAGGAACACGATTCCAGCAGCACAGATTGCTACAGTTTATCCAAATATAACTAATTTGCAAAATAAAATTGATTTTTGCATTTAGAAAATATTTATCTGTAGTATTAAAGCATTAAAAACTTTAAACAAAGATTAATTTATTTTTAACACATTTTATCGAAAACATGAATATAAAAAGGTCACATTTTGTCTGTTTCATTTCCTGTTTACCCTTTCGGTTAAAATGGAACCCTTCCATCACGTGATTTAGTTCGCGCAGATCGAGTGCCAAGCAGAATGAAAACACCTATAGCAGTGCATGGCATTCATTCAAGTGCTTCATAGTGTTTCGTTTTGAATGATGTATAAACAACTAATTTATTAATAATATTGTATTGTTTTTGTTTTTTTATAGCAATAAAAATTTATAATAAGAAACTTGACATATATGCTCTTTAATTTGTTTCCCTCCATATTCATTATATTCTTATTATTTTTGACAAAAATTCATGCTTGTTTTAAAAAAGCATGAATGTTTCTTTGTTTTTTACTTTTTTTTGCAAAACTAAAGAAGGGTGCCAAGCCATATATTTGCCATGGCCGCTAAAAATTCTAGTTACGCCTCTGCTGATAACTATTAAAACTTTCTTCTTTTTTTTCTTCTTCTTATTTTCTTTAAATTCTCCAATCATGCCAAACTGAAGAATAAGTTTGAATCAAAATTTGATTCTTCATTTGTGAAAAGAGATACTATTTCTTGTATCTAACTGGTAGAGAAAATTATCAGAATAAAATTAAATTAGTTTACTTTGATCAGGACCCATGATCTGAAATGATTGGATCTCTTGGAGTGTTTCTCTCTTAGATATTGTTTATGAGTCTGTTTGACAAGTATGATATTCCATACCATTTCCCAATTTAGAAATTTATTCAAAAATACTAAAGTTTTCCCAGTTAGTTTTGTTAAGCTTGTAACATAAATAAATTCTTATAAATATTTTAGTAAAAACAAGTTTTTACAAGGAATTGAAATTATTATGTTTTTAAGTTTCACAAACATTTGTTTTAAAAGAAGTTTCCAACAATCTTGAGAACAAAAAAGTGGCTCATTGTTCTATTACATGATCAGTACAGTTCATTCATAGATTATTATTTTTACAATTAAATCAGATGAAATCAAACATTATTATTATTGAAGTTAATAGAATTGAAAGCACATACAAAATATAATTAAATAAATGATAATACATTTTAATAAAAAGAAGTTATTTAATTAATTAAAGACAGAAGAGCC
This sequence comes from Olivierus martensii, assembly GCA_000484575.1. Taxonomy (NCBI): domain Eukaryota; kingdom Metazoa; phylum Arthropoda; class Arachnida; order Scorpiones; family Buthidae; genus Olivierus; species Olivierus martensii. The sequence continues at coordinate 11,876 of AYEL01076557.1, forward strand.
AACAATTTATCAGATTTTTTTGATTCTTAAAAGATAATCCCAAGATGAATATTATTGTAAATTAATTGATTGAGTACTCTTATTCCATTGTTTGTCTGTTTGTATCAGAAGATGCAAGAGGTATGATGTCAGTTTCAAATATCCTATACACGTGAAAAGAGTCTGTCTCATCCATGGATGCTCATATCTTATAATTCATATAGTTTGAATGAACTTCATATTTAGGTAGTATCATCTTTATAAGCTATTATTTTCTCCTATGGCAAAAAGAGACAAAGGGAGATATTGTTAGGAAATGATAATCATTAAAGAATAAAGATATAAAAGATCACATGTTCTTAATGCAGTAATATGGAACCAAATGATTAGTTGGCAGAAGGATATAGGATGTATCCATTTCACGCAGAAGTTTATATTCAGAGTCACCCTCTTATGCTCTTTCTCTCACAGTTTTGAGACACCAAATAAAAAGGCAATATATATGGCATAAATCACAAGATCACTGGTTTAACACTTGTATTAGTAGATGATCAAAAAAATTATGTACATATTTATTGGCATGGGGCCCATAGCATATGCTACTTTTGCTACTATGTTAATCCAACTCTGGTACAAGGGAAGACAAGTCTAAGAAAATAATTCTTATCTGAATAAAAAGTATTGAAAAAGATGATAAAGAACTTCAAAGAAAATAAAATTTTAAATGTTTTCATAAAAATTAATATTTTTATAAAACATTTCTAATTTTGTTATCCAAAAAATATACAGTGATATCTCGGATCACGAACGTCTTGGTTCATGAACAAATTGGTCTATGAACACCATTTGCGAACAAATTTTGCTTCGCTTTACGATTTGAGAATTTATTCCAATTAGTAGTATACGTTTCTAACATCATTTTGTTTGTTCTACTTCTAACACTTAATCGGTACTTTTAGTTATAAGTTCCGATTTCCGGTTTTGTTTTGTCAGTTAGACAGTACATTGTGTTTAATATAATTAACTACAAAATAATCTAAGTTAGAGTTTAGTTAAAGACCTGAGCTCAGGCCGAACTCTGGATTGCAGAGTCATTAGAACAAAACCTGAGCTCAGGCCGAACTCTGGATTGCAGAGTCATTAGAACCATTAAGCTTAGTTTATAATTATTGTGATTGACATTCGTCCTAATCAGCGACTTTGCAATTTCAATATTTCAATAGTTGGGAAAAGCAATTATTTAAATATAGATATAATTGATTCCTTGGCTAGAATATGTATTATAATAGAGGAACAAATTTAAAAATAAACTGCTTATCCCACTGTTACTAAGCTTAAAAAGTTCATAAATAGCACAAAAAGCAGTATGTACGTATTTAACTTTAAAGTTTAAAGTTAAATACATACATACTGCTTTTTGTGCTATTTATGAACTTTTTAAGCTTAGAATATGTATTTTTAAAATAATACATTCTATCCAAGGAAATAAAATCTGATGTTCAAAGAACAATTAAACACAATACGTTCTGATTATCTTTTTTACATAAAACTTAGCATATACTACATATTTGACTGTTTACCAACTTTTGTCAGATTTTACTCTTTATAGAAATTTTAAAATACTACCATAATTTTTTTGTGTTTAATTGTTCTTTGAATGAGTTAAAGAAATTATAGTAAAAACAAAATAAATAATACAATTTGTGCATTATATTAAGTAAGACAATTTTGGATTAATCAAAGTAAAAAAAAATTATGGTAGTATTTTAAAATTTCTATAAAGAGTAAAATCTACAAAAGTTGGTAAACAGTCAAATCTAATGTTCACCTAAAATATTATCAAAGCATTATTTTGATTAAAAGATTACTTTTAATAATTATGAATTACTTCTGAAAATTAGTGCTATCATAAAACTGAATATTTTCTACAGTGAAATTAAAAATGCTTGTCATTTGTTAAAAAGAATCTCCAAACATTAAAAAAACTAGCAAAATGGAAAATCAAAAGCTGCCAATCCAACTCACAATGAGGTTAGGTCTCCAAATTCCTGTCAGAAATAACAGTCTTCAAAGGGAAAAAGTGTACTTAGGGAAACTAAAGGGAATCTCTGCATTCAGATCAGAGATCACCAAAAAGATATTAGGAAGAAGATCTCTCTTCCACTCTCAAGACTAACACAGACCTAGGGACAAAAACATTGGTTAGAATGGCTAGGAGTCAAAATAATACAAAACAGCAGTAAAAAGGGACATGGGACTCATAGTAGGGTCCCTTAACATTGCAATGCATGTTAAATTGCACACACTATCAATGATAAAACTACAATGAACCAGACTCCGCAACATGGGGGCTCAGAATTATAAAGGGCTCAAATCATCTTTGTCTGTACTTTCTTTACTCTTTTTTTTTAAATTAACAACATAATACAATAAAAATTAAATGCACCAATGAAAAGAGTGAAACATTCATTGAATCAGAGCAGTGTGACAATAGTAGTAGTATAGTATTGTTTCAACATCGGTTGTCTCCAACAATCTAAATACATAACTGGATGGACTACTCAATGTTAGAAAAATGAAGCTGGCCATCATATTAGTTTTCCCTTCTATCAACATGATGGATGCAAATGTAAATTAGACATTATAGCAAATTGACTTTGTTTTGGTGACCAGACATATATCATTTATATTAATAAGTTTGATGTCCAGATCCTAACAATTAATAAAAAGATTGTATTATCACAATATCGAGTATTATATTACATGATCCCTCCATTTCAGTAGCTTTGTTTTTGCTGGAAACTGGTCATTAATGCAGTTCATCTAGCAATGTTTCTCTTTTTTTGCAACCTTTAGCATCTTAGGCTTCAGAAAAATATAAACACATTTGAATTTGTTTTCCTATGTGTGATTTTGTCTATGATACTAACAAGGAGAGTGCCAACCAGATCCTGGTTGACACTCCCCTTAATACTGTACATCCCCTTGATATTGTAAAAATCAGCAAAATCAGAGGGCTGATTTTTACATATATTGTAGTACTATCCTCCTACAAACCTATGATAAAGTAATACAATGCAACTCTCAAGCATTTCTGAAAAAAAGGAGTCTAAAGTTTTCTATATTATTTGTATACCAATTACTATTACTATTTGATTAAGTGCTGTGACAGCACGATTTGGTTGGCTTACAATTACTGATTGGAAGGATATAGGTTCGAATCTCATCTTTCTTTAAAAAATTTTTTTTTTATAAAAACTGAAATGGATTATTGTGCAATGTATTTCATTAATGAGAAATTACTATTTTGTAATTATTTAATTTTTTCTATGCTCTTTAAACATTTCTACCACAAATATTAAATATACATGTAAAAGGAATATAATTAAAAAATAAATTTTTTTTTTTTTTTTTTTTTTTTTTTTTTTTTTTTTAAAAATTCTTTTAATGCTGCATTGTAATTTTTATGCTGTTTAATACAGCATTTACGCTTAAAACCGTTGAATTTATCTATAATTTTAGTAATTTTTCTGTATTTTTAAAGAGTTTCTAACTTATAAAATGTTTCCTTGGCACATAATCCTAATTTAGAAAATAATTTCATTCGGATTTATCTAACAGAAATTATACAATTCTAAACACAAAAACTTTATATAATTTTGAAATATTTTAATAAACGAATAACTTTTTAATTATACATTCGTACATTTTAATCATATTTAATTAATTGTAATTTTGGAGATAATTTAATTCATCTTCGAAAGCAATTTTACAGAAACTGCATACCGGATGTAAAATTAACTTCACCATTGCTTTAATTTTATCTGTAAGCATTTCCGTCTTACTCTAAGAATAATTCGTTCGGTTTGTTCTCGAATTTATCTTAAAATTTACTTGTTTTTATATACGTTATACTGCGAAACGATTTAATAAATAATAAAAAAAAAAATAAATGAAAACTTGCCTGGTTGTTTGGTCGGCAACAGTTTGCTGAAACAGGCGATAGGGAGCATGGTGAGTAGAGATCCTGCCCAAATTGCTGCGATCATTCTATATGCATGAGAAACTGTCTGCCATCTTCTGGAATGAAGGGGTCTACAGATAGCAAAGTATCTTTCCAGAGATATAACCACTAGAGTCCACACGCTGACTGATACGGAAACCCCTATAAATATTATTAATCATGTTTAGCATTTGAGTAATAAATGGAATTAAAATCTCTTCTACACATTCAATAATGTCAAATTTTAAGTGAATAACGTTCAGAATGCGATTTATGTATCGCTGGAAAAGCATTTTTCCGTTTTATACTTTAATCTGAACATTATTTGACTCATACAGTCGAAGTGATCTCTCGAAAGTGTATATAGAGTGTTGGATATAGAGAGATCTATATCCTAACGCACTATTTTAAAGATATTCGCCATTTTATTACAGCTTATGGCTTCTTCGGATGATAATGGCATCTGACATCTCTCTCTCTTTATTCAACAACTACTATTGTTCGGACCATTACAGCACTTTAAGCCAAAATTGCAGAATGATGTTTTCCAAAAGTTTTTAAATTAAAAACTTCGTTCCTTTGTCAATAAATGAGTGGAGAAAAATTAAAAAAAAAATAAAAAAATGCAAGAAATCAATTTTAAAATTGTTTCTAGGGATTTGATTATAAAAATTTTATTATTTTAATTCAAAAAAATTTTTTTACTTGTGAACTTTACCAGATGAAACTACTCTTTAAGTAAGTTCGAAAGGAAATTTATTTTATCAGCTGTTCCACACTATAAATTTAATATTTTATCGCATCAGGAACGATTCCAAATTTCGATATTTTATGATAATTTCCACAATTATGCGAATATAACTTAATTCGTAGAGTTTTCGACCAGTTTGATTTATACAATTTCGACATAAAAATTAAAAAAAAAAAAAACTTAAGTTTAAAATTGATAACAAATTTTCTCCTAAAGAAAATTCATGAATAAATTGCATTAATTTTCAATTTTTCTATACAGAAATATTTTAATTAGCTTTAATTTACTTATTTTCGAAAATATAAATTTGAATAATTATTGCAACTAATTAAACGTGATATTATTATTTTTTTATATTTAATTAAAGATCAATTATTATGCAATCTAAAAATGTTAAACGATAAAAATATATATATAAATTTTCTTTTTATACATCATTTTACCACACAAATTTACGTTAAACAGTAACATTGTTATAATAAAATTGTGTTTTAAAAATAGTTGATAGGAAATTATTAAATTATTTTAAGGAATAAAACTTTTTATATATTTAATAATGAACGAATCGAAAATTTCTGTATAAATTACATACAAATGCTGCTATAATTGCTAATATCCTGAATTAACTGCAGCCAAAGACGACAGAAACTTAATATTACTTAACATTCAAGATCAAGTTTTTTAACGGAAAAAAAAATTCAATACTGTAAAATTAAATATTTAAATATTAAATTATATTTATTTTATAATTATGCATGAAATAAATAAATTAAAACTTGCTTAATTATCGATTTTACCAAAAATGGATTGATGCTATCCAGCTTGCGACAAAACACGTGTTTCATGGATCATTTGTATTTTGGTTTTGAATTTCGATGCAATTACGTCAGTTTGTTTCGCACCGGATAAAAAAAAATCCCAAATTTATTTTTTAATAATAACTTTGGTATCAGTATGAGTCAGAACCTTTCGAGTAATTTAGTTGCACATAAAAGATGCTATGCGTGTGCACCTACAGTTTCGTAACAGCCTGTTGTTGCAACATTTGGAGAGTTGTCATTCTTTACTGCCATTTTCGAACTGATAAATACATCTATCTTAAGAATTTATCTCTGTTATTCTCTGGAACTCAATTATTTTTTTTCTTATAATTTAATTTATATCGTGCGTAGAATATTTTTAGCTGATGTTAAAATTCGAAGATTAGTGCAACATTCAACAATTTCGACACCAGATAATTTTCCAGAAGAAAAGATAAGAATTAATTTTTAATGAGAAAATATTGGAGAATGAAGGTCAAATTTAGTGTATAATATGTTCACGAAAATTGAAATTTACATAATTAATTATCAAATTAACTTTATGCGATTAAGATTAAATAATTGCATTAACAGTCATTCATTAATAGAATCTAATAGTGATTAATTAAAAAATTATCGTGTTTTAAATATATACATTAACTAATTATTTAACATAATACTTTTTTTATTTTGTTTGTTTAAATATTAAAAAAAAATTCTAAAATTTCTAACGAAATATTAAGTCTGACAGTAATCGAATTATCTGATTGAAAAAAAATATATTTTTTTGCAATTTTTTTTTAATTCTAACAAATTTCGCAATCAAAATTTGATTTCGGTATCAAATAAAATTATTTAGTGTATAATATGTTCACGAAAATTGAAATTTACATAATTAATTATCAAATTAACTTTATGCGATTAAGATTAAATAATTGCATTAACAGTCATTCATTAATAGAATCTAATAGTGATTAATTAAAAAATTATCGTGTTTTAAATATATACATTAACTAATTATTTAACATAATACTTTTTTTATTTTGTTTGTTTAAATATTAAAAAAAAATTCTAAAATTTCTAACGAAATATTAAGTCTGACAGTAATCGAATTATCTGATTGAAAAAAAAAAAATATTTTTTTGCAATTTTTTTTTTTAATTCTAACAAATTTCGCAATCAAAATTTGATTTCGGTATCAAATAAAATTTTACTGGGGATATTTTCATCGAATTATTATGATGATTTCCAAATTCAAAATTCGTATCGATTTTTTTTTATTATTTTTGATAGCGAAATAATTTAATACCATCGAAAGAAAAACCCCCTCTAAATCAGAAAAAATGGATTCAATCCTAAATTTTTATTTATTAAATTACAAGAAAACGTCGCAATTTTTTATTATAATCCTGATACTGTTTATAAATAAATATATAATTTTTGGCAATTGCATTTTTTAGATTAAATAAATTTATGTGCGACATGCAAAGAAAAAAAAATTTTTATTTTTGTGCTAAGATCAGCACATAAATATTATTCGCGATAATGTAAGTTAAATTAGATTTGTTCTTTAAAATATTTGCTATATTTAATGTTAAAAATTCAGTTTTACATGCGATAAATAAAGCTAAAGTAATCTTTCGTGTGTATTGACTGTTAAATCAATGAGATAAGTATAACTTTGTATTGGTATCCTATTCTGTTCGTGTCAGTTCGTCGCTAAACAAATATTAAACACTAGATACAAAATTAAATAAAATAAATCTTATAAATAATTATTTAATGCTATTAAATAGAAAAGAGAACGTTTGAGAAATTTTCTTTTTATATTTAAAGATATTTTTCTTGTAACTGTTAAGAGGATAAAATGTTATTAGCTCTGTTCCAACTAAAATATATTGAAGCGTGTTTAGCAATATATATATATTAGAAACACTTCAAATTATTAACAGTTTTCTTTGTTAAAAAAAAAAAGTTAATATTAAAAGCTTTCTAGGATTATTTAACTCAAACTTTATGAGATACTGCATGATAAATATTTAAAGAAATTCTTAGAAAGGTACTGGCTGAAAACCAAATTGAATAAATCGAAAATGTATTCTGTGTGTAATGTTTTGAGTGACGTTAGATTCTAAATAAATTTGGTTATTTAATCCACTAAACAGATGGATAAAATTCCAACAAAACAAAAGCTGAACGGAACTTTTTAAAAATGTTAATGAATAAAGCATGATAGGAAAATTGTGAGAATAATTAAAACTTCAGGAAAAGAAACATGATTAACAATGACAAATTGTTTATTGTATTAAAATTAAACATGCTGGTCTCAAAGGATTGTAAAAATATTTTTTTTTTTATATAAAAATTAACAGACATGTAAACCAAAAATTCGATACGTCGATTGCGTATGATAACCTAGAAATTTAGGTGATAATCGATAATAATCTTTAGATTTATCCACTTCAGAGAGCATCGGTGATAACCAACATGATGTGATTTTCATTTTTTCATATTGAGCATTATAATTATCGTAATATTTGATTTTTTTTATTGTTCGCTCTTTTTTTCTAATGCAAAATAATTTTTGTGAATAATATGCGACGAAAATTAAATCACTAAAAAAGAATTTAATCGTGTTTATTTTTAACAAGAAAGCAGGAAGCCCACCACTTAACTCGTTAAAAATAGATAGTAATGAATATGCTGGTACAAATTTAATAACACAGGTCTCAAATAATAATGCAATAAAATATATAATTCTAACTTAACTTACTAGATTGTTGTCTTTTAAATACAGTACTTAACTTTTTTTTACGATTTCATTGATTATTTTTTTAATAAAAAACAATTAGAGATGCCATTCTCGTTATACACTGCATAAGATGTTTTCAGTAAATATTGAAAAATAAAATTTAAACATTTTTACCACAATTTCGAAAAAAAAAAAAATGCGAATTTAATGATTTAGATAATTATATAAATTATTTTTTTAGAATTACACCGATTAATGGATTAATTTAAATTTAAAAAAAAATGTGAAATTAATCTCTTTTTAATGGTGTAAACGTTAAAATTCAAAAATAACGAAACCAATTAATTGAGAATTTAAATAACAATTTTTAGATTTGGAGCAAATAATTTAATTATTCCACTATGAATGCTGTTTCATTTTTTTCTTCTTCAGAATAGTTTCTTAAAATAAGAAGAGTTTTGTTCGCTAAATTTTTTTAGAAAGAAAATCTCAACAAAAGCATGTTTTTAACTTACAGTCCCCAAACAGGATTATATGGGATTACTTATTTAAAAGTAAAATAAACCGAATTAGTTAATCTTTATACAAAAATTTAGATTTTTCTTTTAATCAAATGAATCATTTTCTCGGAATAAATATTCAATCTATTGTGCATTATTTTCTTTTATTTTTTTAGTTTTAAGTAAACGATTCTTCTAATGTTCTGAATACCTTATATCTTCCGATCATTAATTGATAATAATCCTTAGATTTATCCACTTCAGAATGAAGTCTCATTCCGAAATGGATAAATCTAAAGATAGCCAGCATGATGCGATTTTAATTTTTTCATACTTAGCATTATAATTTATTGCAACATTTGATTTTTTTCTCGCTCTTTTCTAGAACAAAATAATTTTTGTGATAAGAATTATTTGAAAAAATTAAAAAAATAATAAAAATAGAAAAGATGTTTGAATCAAGTTTAGATCCAAGTACTGTACAGCGAAAAGTTTTGATTTTTTTACTATTGACTTATGGTTTTTTTTTTTTTATCAGATCATCCCAAAAGTAATGTCTTTTTTATACTATACGTGATCAAACGTGTCTCAGCCTGTCAAAACATGAACTTGAATCAAGTTTAGATCCAAGTACAGCGAAAAGTTTTGATTTTTTTTACTATTGACTTTTGGGATGATCTGATAAAAAAAAACCATAAGTAATGTCTTTTTTATACTATACGTGATCAAACGTGTCTCAGCCTGTCAAAACATGAATTTTTAAAGCTTTCATAACGTTGGAAGAGTGTTATTGTTTCAAATGGAAAATATATAAGGCGGAGTGGGTAAGGGCGTACTTGGGGAAATGCATTATCGGGATTTTTTTATTAAAAAATTAGTCACATTTTTCTCTGTGGGAGTAAAAATATGCAATATATGATCATATCAGTTATTCAGCATCAGCAAGTCACTTATTTAAAATATATTTATTAAAATAAAAGAATGGACAATCACAGATAACTAACAGGTAAACAACAATAGAGAATTATCCACATCATACCACCAACAGAGCTGATTATCCATGACATCAGGATACAGGTATGTGACTCAGTTAACAGAGTCCTTAATTAATGGATATATGTTAATCAATATTCTATTGTATTATAAATTATAGGTTTAACTTTATTTTTATAATTAATTAGTGTTAATTTTAAATTTTGAATCATTATATAGTAACTTAATTTTATATTTTAAATATTATCATCAGGAAATTTTCTGATTCTGCATATCTTGCAAAAACAACTTTGGATCTTTTAAAAAATATTATTTCAAATACCAAATGGACAAATGCAAGGTATTTATCTTAAATAAAAATAATTCTATTTGCTAATATTTATAAATAATAGTTTAGAACAGTAAATTATTTATGATGATGATGATATCATTTTGAATTACAACTATATTAACATAATTTAAAAGCATTTGAATCTTATACATGTATATTTAAGTTTAAAATATTACTGTTTCAGTGATTTAATGGATGTTATCAAAAAAGAAGGAAGCTGTATGATAGAAGCAAATCCTATTGAAACTGCAGTAGGAAATGTAATTAAAAGAGGTTAGAATAAATAATAATTAATTTTAAGCAAAATTATATTTATATAATTTATGAGATTGTATTTAACATTTATATAATAATAAAGGTTAAATACAGGTATACCTCGATTAGTGCAAATAATTGGTTCCACGAATTTCTCGCACTATTCGAAGTATTAACTATATGTAAAATATGGTAATTGGTTTCTGCTTTGTGAGATTCTTGCGATTAGCTAACCTCACGATGAATAACCACAAGACTAACTTAACACTAACTGTTTAAGAAATATTTATTTTTATATTTTTCATCGTTGTTCATCATCTAAATTAATAACTTACCAGGAATTGCGTCTCACATCATTGTTCATCATCTAAATTAATAACTTACCAGGAATTGTGTCTCATACCTCATTAAAAAGTGTTCCTCCTTTTATCCATTTCGATACTTTTTAAAAGCGAAAATTCTCGAACTGCCAAATTGAAACCAAAAGAGCAAATCGAAAACGAAAGTGGAGCACTGCTTTTATGTCGCTTAATCACATCCATTTTTTGCTCTAGTGTAATCGTTTCACATTTTCACCATTTTCAAACTCTGAAGTCGGGGAGTCAGCTTATATTCAAGTATATACGGTAATTTAATAAATTTGAATTTAATTCTAATATACATATATTTACCCTCCAGCAGAGTGAACAGAGCACTCGTTTGGTCCACTAGAGTTGAGTATCAAACGGAAAATCCACATCACTGGCTGAAATGAGCCAACATACTGCACTTAAAAAATTAAAATGAACTCTTATCAAACTAAATTAATAATGTTACATTTGGCATTAGAGCAGATTTCTTAGGCTATCTTCAATAACCCTCTAGCATTGTCTGTTTTTTATTTTTTATAATTTGATGTGTAAGCGTGCTAGCCGCTAGGCCTATGAGTTAGATTATAGGAGTATATTTTAATCATTAATCAGAATCCTATGCCTAAGTTTCAGTTTGGCTTACAAGGGGAGGTTCAGACATTCGGGTCACCGATTTTTTTGTTTTCGATCAATTTAATGTGTGAGCAATAAAGTGCTCACACATTTAATGTGTGAGCACTTTATTGCTCACACATTAAATTGTCCTAGGGGACTACTACAAGTACGCAAAATTTCAAAAAAATTGGTGACTCGAATGTCTGAACCTCCCCTTGTTAGACCACAACTCTTTCCATAAAATAGTCTAAATATGGCTCCAAAAGGCAAAAATTTATCACTTAGAGTTGAGATTCATAAATTAACTAACAACACTATAGGGGCCTTTTCATAAATTTAGATAATTGATATTAGTATAGTTAGTACGAAACCAAACTGCTTAAACTCTTTCAAATCTTTAACAATGATAACAGCACTATCAGCAGCTGAGTAAACAACTTTAACAACATAGAATTACATCAAACAAACGTTTTCGGCTCTTTTTACAGCCATCTTCAGGTTTTTTCACTCAATACAAAAATAATTGTTCTAGAACGCTAAACTATTCTAATGGCGTTCTTCGTTCTATTACCAGTTTTTTAAACTATAGGTATAAAATAAAGCTACATACAAAAATCCTAACTTAACAAGTAGTTTTACATTGCTTACTATCAGTCCCCTAGAGGTATACATAAATAATAAATCAAGTCGGTCTACATATATTACTTCTTCATCTTAACTGCATATTCCTGCTTTCGATATACTTACCACTTTTTCATTTATTAAGCTCTCGTTATCTTGCCTTTTTACTATCTCTAAGGCTTCGGTTAAGTATTTATGCTCCTTATTCGTTACCTGCCTTATCAGTCTGGCTCTATCCCACATTATCCTCGTATCGTCTCCGTATGCTTCTATCGCTAGTGCTGTATTTAAGTCTCCGTTCCTGATGTCCCTCCTATGCTCCTCCAGTCTCTGTTCCAGAGTTCTGGACCTTAACTCCTATATATTTTGAGCACTCACTTTTTTGTACCTTCTCTAATGGCACTTCATACACTCCTGACTTCTCTAGCTCTTCCAGAGGCTGTTTATCATTCCATAGGCTATTGTATATTGTCGGAAGCCTTCTACTCGCTAGTTTCTTTCCTTAGTTTCCTATCAGCTTTCTCACAAAACCACATTTAGACAGGTTCTGCGGTACAGGTATATATCTTACTCTACTTTGTTCATTTTCTTGATTATCCGACGTGCTATTATTCTTTGGAGTGCCATCACGCAATTTTGTTTCCATCTCTTCGTATATATTTAGAATGAGCCGTCTTTTGTAAACATGCTCTAATCCGACTTCCATTATATAATCTAGTTCTCTTTTCTTATCTTCATCCTTCATACAATATTGGATTGCTCTCTTACATAAGAATCTAAAGGCTGCCTTTTTGTATTTCATCGATTCCTTAGACCAGTTCGGAATTATTACCGGTTCATATGTAGGCTTACAATGGACTGATGTTACTATATTATTTTCTATACTTTTCTATTTTCTATACTATACTTTTCTTGTAAGTCAAGGAATCTCTATGTAATACAGATATGCATAAGTCAGAGACAATCTGTATTCAATTTTCCCTATCTATAAAACTATATTTAATTGAATTTTATTTCAATACACTATTGATAAATTTTTTTACATCTAAAATTCTATTTGTAATATATAAAATTAAATATTTAAGTATTATTGTTACTGAATAAAAATATTTTACTTACCAAATATGGTGTTACACTGTCACTGACTGTTCTTGTTAAAGTAAATCCAAACTGTATATATAAGAAAAAATAACCATAACTTTATATTTAATAAGGTAAATATATATAATTGGATATACAAAGTATGAATGTATAAACACACACATGCACATGCACAATGTTCAATTAGGTATGTATATATGTAGTATACAGGCAGAAACAAATTTTAGATCAAACTAGTTTTTCCTAGTCTAAACTAATTTCAATATATAGCAATCAGTTAAATACTAATTTTAATTGTCACTAATCAGATAAAACTGTGAAGAATTAATCCAAACCTAGCCTAATTAATTTTAAATCTTCTTCCCTATTGTTGTTATTAATTTAAATATTATACAGTCATTCCACATAACCTCCTCAGTCTTGAGAAAAATTTTGCAATGTTTATTACAAATTTTTGCTATTACTCATCTTACTAGAGAGTTCTAAAAGTATAAAAAAAATTTGTTTTTCAATTTCTGTTTTTTTGTTGTTGCACAAAATGTGTCCCTTATAGGGGACAATAGGTCTCAGTGTGTATAAAATTCAAACACAATATAAACCCTTGAATTCATTTAATTTATATCTTTACAATTACAGTTGAACTCGGTTATAACGACATTGCATATAGTGACAAGTCGGCTATAGTCATTATTTCTTCGGAACGGATCAAATACCCATAGGAAAAGTGTTTTTATGTCTCCCTTATAACGTCATACTACCTTGTATATAATGACAACAAATAACGAACGCCTCTTGTATTTCTTTACCAATCCTGCTAACTGAAATTTCTAAAAATAAACTCGTTGAACACCTGCAACAGCAGGCATCGGGAAACTGGCAAATATACTGTATAATAATGTGATCAGAAATGAGATTTTCAAATTTTTTTTTTAATTTCTAATTTTTGCAGAATTTTGGAAAATTGGTTGTAAATGTAATGAGTGAAATTAAAATTAGTGTACCTCAAAAGTGTACAGCATGGTATTTTTAATTTATGCAAAGCAGTTCAGGAGAGAAGTCACACAACATGTGGTTAACATGTGCAGTCACTAAGAAATTTTTGTAGAGTGAAGATGGCGACATCAAATGCAAAGAGGAAGGTTCTGAGTGTCAAAAAAAAAGTTAAAGTTATCACAGCAAACGAAAATGGCAAAAAGAAAGCTGATGTGTGTCGGGAATTTGGTCTCACAAATTCTACTGTGCAAACAATTTGGAGCAACAGAGAAAATTCTCAGTGCTTTTGAAAAATGTAGCTTATGATGCAAGAGACTATGGAAGCCTTAATGGCCAGATATCGATGAAGCTCTGCTGAAGTGGTTCAAGCAGCAAAGAAGTGTAAATGTACCAATAAGTGGTCCTCTTCTCAAGATGAAGGCTACAGGAATTGGCAAGCTGTTAGGCTACCAAGATTTTGTTTGTAGTGCTGCTTGGATTGACAGATTCAAGTTGCGTCATAATATTACTTGTGGGAATTTGTCCGGGGAGGCAAATTCTGTGGACCGTAAAACGACAGATGAATGGCTTAAGACTGTGTGGCCTGAAGTGAGGCAAAATTACTCTAAACACGACATTTTCAATGCAGATGAAAGTGGACTATTCTACAAGCTAACTCCTGACAAAACTCTGAAATTTAAAGGAAAAAAATGTGTTGGTGGAAAACTAGCCAAGGACAGAATTACAATTCTTGTTTGTGCTAACGCAGATGGAAGTGAGAAGAAGGAGTTTGCTTATCATTGGAAAGTCAAAGAACCCAAGATGCCTGAAAAACGTCTTAAGCTTGCCTGTTCGATACTGCTCAAACAAAAAATCTTGGATGACAGCTGATTTGTTCGAATCCAAAATGAGATGATGGGACCATGAATTGGGAAGATGTCACAGAAAAATTTTGCTGCTTTTTGACAATTGTCCTGCCCATCCAGACCTTAAGAACTTTGACAACATTAAACTGGTGTTTCTTCCAGCAAATACCACGAGTGTGTTGCAACCTATGGACCAAGGCATTATCAGGAGCCTGAAATGTCACTACCCCAAAATTGTGCTATTGCGAATGATTGAATGCATCGACAGAAAAGAAGAATACAAAATAACCTTACTAGATGCAATACGATACATTGCAAAGGCTTGGAGTTCTGTTACCAAAGAAACAATCTGCAACTGTTTTTAACATGCTGGATTTACTTCCAGGATGCAACAGGACCTTGATATCACTGAAAGAAATGATATCGATGATGATGACGATGATCTGCCTTTGTCTAAGTGGGTCCAGAAAAATTGCAACGATGATTTAGGTGTGGGGTCCCAAACCGTAATGTATGTAAACTGGTGTCTTGAGTGTTATCATTCGATAATCTCATTTCTGACACCATACTATGATTGTTAGAGGATACATTATGCAATTTATCCAAAGAGATACCCCTTCTTCTCTCCATCTACCATTACAAATATTACCTTGATAATCTTCCCTGTCACTATAATTTGAAGGATTGTATTTTCTAAGGTTTGATCTTAATTTTCCTTCTTCTATTAAAAGAAAGTTATGTAAGACACAACAAGCTAATACTATTGTTTTGGCAGTTTCAATATTTACATTAATTTCTCGTCTCAGTATTCGCCATCTGTTGGACAATATTCCAAATGTATTTTCAATAGTTCTTCTTCCACGAGATAATCTATAATTAAAAATAGCTTTCTCCTTTGTTAGCATCCTTCCAGGATAGGGTCGCATTAAATCAGTTCTTAATGGAAAGGTTTCATCTCCAACAAAATAAAATGAAATACAACAAAATTCAACAAAATCCAACAAAATTCCGTTGAACTATGAACACCTAGGCATTCTAAAGGAAAGCAACGGAACATGTTCCTTTCCTTTTCCGTTCCGACGAACTATGAACCGGCCTTAATTGTTGGGTATACTATTGTAAAACTCTCTCTCTCCAATAAAGGAAGTTGTTTGTTGTTACAAACATAGTCTTTGTGTCCGTCGTTGTCTCAGTCTCATTACCTGTCCTTACTCACTCCACGAACTGTAGGTAGACCATAAGCCTGTTTTATATCTTCCTTGGAGACTTCACAGGAAGTAACATCACATTTGGGCGTCTGTTATCTGTTTCTGCAATACGTTCTGTTGATGTGGAATCCAAGCTTCAGGCTCTTGTTATTGGAAAAAACCGCCCTTTAAACAAAAAACTTTCTATAAAAATAAATGGTTCACTGATTAGACAACATAATAAACTAAAATACTTAGGCATCAGTATAGATCAAGCACTGGATTGGAAAGAGCATACTGATAATATGAACACAAGAGCATTAAGATTGTACTAAGCACTTAAACGAATAACTGGTAAAACCTGGGTCTAAACTCGGACTAATCAAAATTATATATAGAGGAACTGTTGAGCCTTTGCTTACCTATGCAGCTGAGGCTTGGGGACAACACATTGGTCAGAAAAAGTTATAAATAAACTAGTTAGAATTCAACGACTTATGGCAATCGATATTGTGAAAACTTATAGAACTACTGCTACAAGTGCACTGTTAACTATTGCTGGGATAATGCCAATCAATGTTAAAATCAAATTACTGATTTGGAAACAACTCATTATTAAAAGACATCATTACAGTAACAATGACACTTTTAAAGACTTTCCTCCTGATTTTAAAGCACTCTTTGAACTCATTAATAAAAATGGATTAGACATCTCTTTGGAAACTCCCAACATTGATCCCAGGAAAAAGATTTTTCCACACTTCGAAGAAAAAGAATGTATAGGGGTTAACAACCACAACTTTTATACTGACGGATCAAAGAACAACCAAGGAGTTGGTTCTTCTGTAGTAAGAATATATAATTTAGGAAGAATGACTACCAGGCTTATTACAGATTGGGAGATTGGGTGGTTTTTGAAGCAGAGATTTATGCAATCTATAAGAGCTTGAAATACATCAAAATCAAGCTTCAAAAAAGCATTTCTTATAATTTTTAACATAAATCTTGATATAAGGCAATGCAATTTGTAAATAATTTAAACAGGCATTTTTCTAGTTTTGCGTTTTTATTACATTTTTACATCGTAACTATTTGACAACATTTTATAAGTTTAAATTTAAAAATTTTAGAAACAGATATCTAAACATAAATCTTTAAAATACACATTTAGCAGTTATTCCATGGATTAGATATGCATTTCGGCTTTTGCAACGCCCTCTTCAGTCTTTATCACAAAATAACCGCAAAATCACAAAACCTGCGGTTATTTTGTGATAAAGACTGAAGAGGGCGTTGCAAAAGCCGAAATGCATATCTAATCCATGGAATAACTGCTAAATGTGTATTTTAAAGATTTATGTTTAGATATCTGTTTTTATAAGTTTAAATTTTAAAGTTTTAGAATGTTGTCAAATAGTTACGATGTAAAAATGTAATAAAAAAGGCAAAACTACAAAAATGCCTGTTTAAATTATTTATTTCTTATAATATTATTTCAGACAGTAAAACTGCACTACACATTATTACCGGCAACAAAAATAATTAATTCCTATGTAACGAAATAAATGACCTAATCAATGACATCACTAATAAGAACGACTTAAATTTTTATTGGACTAAGGGACACAAGGGTAATATAGGCAACGAAAAAGCCGACAAACTTGCTAAGACGGTTACGAACACAAAACTGGATTACTCTTTTAGCAAAGTTCCTATTTCCATAATCAAGAGAGCACTACTCTACTTTGCAATCAAGACCTGGCACGAACAATGGGACAACGAATCAACTGGTAGACTATGCTATTCCTTTATTACCGACATTGCAAATTTTCTTAAACTAAACCATGTTAAATTAGATTCCCACCTAACGCAGCTTATTACGGGACACAGAAATTTCAGACAATATCTCCACAGATTTGGTTTCATTACAGATCCTAACTGTGAATGTGAATATGGAGAGATCCAAGATACCAAACACCTCATTTATGACTATAAAAAATTTGACAAAGAACTAAACTGGAAAAGACTGTTATCATGGAAGGCAAAAACTGGCCCTATAGCAATCAATACTTCTTAATATCGAGATCTTTAGAAGCTTAACGGACTTCTTACATACTAAGAATGCTGTTTATAATGATTGGCATCCGAATGAAGATAGCCAAACTGAAGGCTCTGGAACTGGCAGATGTGCCAGCAACTCTTACCCACAATGTACATAATGTAAATATACTGTGTTAACAAACGGCGCACGTGGGGTATTTGCACAAAAAACCTGGCCAAAAGTGAATTTCGTCAAATCCGTCGTAGCAAAGAATATAACTGTTCACGAGGTAGCTGAACATATAGAATTAATAATTAATAATTGTGCACGAGGTAGCTGATATATACAGAATTAAGATCAAAATTTATTTACTCCATCCACGCCACCAGGTAGCTCTCCCATTAGTCAGAATTAGTGTTTCTGTACTAGGCACGAGTATCAGTTCTCGTAGTTGTTTTGAGAGAAACATTTTGAAAGTGTTTATTTTGTATATTTTATAAAACAATGAAGTGTTGCAGTATGGATTCTTCTATGGCAGATATTTACAATATATTGTATATTTTTTAATGATGATACATAAAGTTTTATGACGAAAATAACGTGATAAAATATGTATATATAATTATAATGCTTTTATCTAAAAATATGATAAAACTAGGAGTTTTGTTATACTTCAGGGTGAGTCCCGGTTATAATTTTTATAGGATATAACAGGGGAAGGGTTCTTCTAAATATTACTGCAATAATTAGTTCCGGATTCGTCCGGAATGTCACATACTGACCCTCTTTGTTAAAACTTAACACACAGTAAAAAATTTCAAAAATTCATTATTATTATCAAAATTCTTTTTAGGATCGTCGGGAGTCAAAATTATGACACGGAAGGATTTCTACAACATCATGCAACATCACCAGCATGACAACATAAACGAAAAATTGAACCATGCCGAAAGCTTTTTATTACATTCTGGAAATTATTCCGAAAAACAATTGAAAGATTTAAAACATAAACTTTCCTATGTAAAATCAGAAATTAAACGAAAATGGACTGAATCACATTATAAGGAAGAAGTTCTCTTAAAAAAACAGCTGCTGGCTTCAAGGAACAATTGAAATACCACAAGCAACTTCTCGATCGGGACGACCAACGAAATCATTTAGTGACTCCAGTGATCGGAGTAAGGGACGAAAGACTGAAACTCTTCGTAGTAAAATAGGTTCGGAAGAGTTAATATTTGCTACCCAAATGAAAATGCGAGCTGAAGGCAAGACTGATGTTTCTACAGTTATGAAAGACTTAACAAAGTCTCCTAAACGGGCTACTAAACATAGAAAAGCATTCTCTCTGAAGGATACTGCCGTCCAATTCGAATCTGGTTTGTAAAAGAAACTGCTGACATTACAAACGAAGAAATTAACTATATACAAAAAATTAATTTATTGAAGGCGAGTGAAGTCACACAATTAAATAATTTTTCTATTGTAAAACATGTGTTGATACTGACAATGATTGATGCGAAACTAATTGCTGCTACTAATACCGCATCCACTATGAAATGTTATATCTGTGGAGCAACATCTAAAGATTTTAATAATTTATTGCTAAGAAAAGAAATAAATCAAGATTCTTTAACATTTGGATTATCGATTTTACACGCTAGAATTAGATTGTTCGAGGGATTGCTCCATCTTGCTTATATATTACCATTAAAAAATGGCAGCTGAAGACTATGAGTAAAAAACACAGTTGTGAAAAAACCGGGAAACGAAGTTGAAAATACAAGGAGAATTTAAAACTAAAATGGGTTTACTAGTAGATGTGCCTAAAGCTGGTTTTGGGAACAGTAATCATGGCAATACCAGCAGGAGATTTTTTATGGATCCAAATTTATCAGCTCAGATTACAGGTATTGATCCGCGCCTTATATACCTACTAAAAGTCATTTTAGAAGTAATATCAAGTGGCTATAAAATAAACACAGAAAAATTTGATTCTTAGTGTATAAATACTGCAAAATTATATTTCGAACTGGCATCCAATGACACCCACTCTACAAACATGGCATCCAATGACACTCACTCTACATAAAATCTTCCTTCACGGTTCCACTGTCATAGATAAAGCCTTGCTACCAATAGGAATGATGTCAGAGGAGGCAGCTGAAACAAGAAATAAACACTTCCGTTTGTATCGTCAAAATTATGCAAGGAAATTTAGCAGAGAAGCATGCAATCTTCATGTTATAAATAGACTGTTGCTAAGCTCCGATCCGCTTTTAACAGGCATGAGACCTGTTCGAAGGAAGATGACAAAGTCATTTCTAAAAAAAACATTGGATATTTTTTTGCCTGCAGAGATAAAAATGGATGCAAATGAAGAAAAGTCTTCTGATGAAGAAAATTCTGCAGATGAAACTGAAGAGACCTCAGATGAAGAAATATTAGCATCATCACATGAATAAATAATAAAAATTTTTATCAATGATATGTTGTCAATACATGATATAAAAAATGTAAATAATTTTCAAATTTGTCATTTTATTTATGAAAATCATATCATAACTAACATCATATATCTTAATTATGAACGTAATACAGTTTTAAGCCTTTTTAATCCATAAAATAATTTTGGCCAACTTTTCAGTACAAATACCCCACTGTGCTGTGGTCGCTTTGGGTCCCTGACTGGTGCTGGTCGCTCATCACTCTCTCATCCTGTAGTGACTGTCACACTTCTAACGACAGAGCCTTTAACCTATTCTTGAGCTTCCCTTGTCCTCCTCACTTTTTTTCTTATTTCATCTTAGGCGATACCTTCGAGTTCAGCCCACTATCCCCCCTAATAATAATAATAATAACCCCTCCTGAATCCTGCTAAGCTGCCTCAAAGTGGCGCAGGGAAAACATTGGATATTTTTTTGCCTGCAGAGATAAAAATGGATGCAAATGAAGAAAAGTCTTCTGATGAAGAAAATTCTGCAGATGAAACTGAAGAGACCTCAGATGAAGAAATATTAGCATCATCACATGAATAAATAATAAAAATTTTTATCAATGATATGTTGTCAATACATGATATAAAAAATGTAAATAATTTTCAAATTTGTCATTTTATTTATGAAAATCATATCATAACTAACATCATATATCTTAATTATGAACGTAATACAGTTTTAAGCCTTTTTAATCCATAAAATAATTTTGGCCAACTTTTCAGTACAAATACCCCACTGTGCTGTGGTCGCTTTGGGTCCCTGACTGGTGCTGGTCGCTCATCACTCTCTCATCCTCTAGTGATTATCACACTTCTAACGACAGAGCCTTTAACCTATTCTTGAGCTTCCCTTGTCCTCCTCACTTTTTTTCTTATTTCATCTTAGGCGATACCTTCGAGTTCAGCCCACTATCCCCCCTAATAATAATAATAATAACCCCTCCTGAATCCTGCTAAGCTGCCTCAAAGTGGCGCAGGGGTGTACGTGGGCGGAATAGGCGATGCAAGTCAGAAATCATTTTCTAGTAGGGTCACCCTGGGCTAGAAGGCTATTCCACTATGCTCAACTAAATGCTAGCAGGTATCCCCACCTTGGTGGTGTTTTTCCAATTTGTAATGAAACAAAGTAGAAAACGAAAGCACACCGGCTCGGACGTCGCCCGGGTTAACAAGGTCCGCGTCTGTGAGTTAGGCAGAGGCTCACATTCGGAAAGTTTACTACAGTCTCCCTTGGCCACTGGTGGCGAAAGCAGCACCAACCCAAGTCAGGCTACTGCAATACAAATACTCATAGTAGGGAACGGGTCACCACATCAGAGCCCAACCAGCCAAAGTGTTTCCCAGGAAACTCAACCAGAGACCACCAAGGCTGGAAAACCACGCCAACGCATGAAATGGACAATTGACATGAATGAATTCATCATGCGTACATACTACACAATTACAAAATTAGAAACTAACATTACAGGGTACAGAAGGGAACTCTACGACAAATTCACATGCAGGTACCCAAACATCACAGTTACAGAACAACGCATAGCAGATCAAAGAAGAACCATCATCCACAGAAACCTCATACCACACAGTACATTACAAAGCATTAAAACTCAGGTAGCACAACAAATATCACAACACGAAACTGATTCACACACACAAATAGAACACGATGTGGAACAGACACCAGAAATAACATACATCAATGACAATACACAGCCCATCAACAACACTGACACTGACCTAATAAATAAACTCACTGACACACTCCAGGAAACATTAACCAAATTCACAGGTACAGATCCCATGCAACGTCCACGCATTCCTAAACTTCACAACTCACAACAGTTGAACAATACACTACATTGTATGAACACACACATTCTACCTAAACTTATTAATGCTGAAACAACACTCATGGAATTACACACACTTATTTATGCTGCTGCTGTCACTGTTACTACACACCTAGGTCATAAAACACTACCAAATAACATAGACACAAACACAAAACAACACTTAAAAACTATCTGGCAAAAACGAATCGAAAAACAAATAAATGATATCAGAACAGAACTTGGTTCTGATTAACTGCCTGGCAAAAACGAATCGAAAAACAAATAAATGATATCAGAACAGAACTTGGTTCTGATTGGTGTATTGGCTCACCCAATACACAAAAAACAACACATCCCCTAAACTCATGAAATTTATTAGAAAGGTTTTCAGAAAACTTAAAACACACACACGTCATGAAAACCACAACACACACATTAAAGAATACATGGACACACTAAAACAGAAACTTGCTGCAAAATCACAACGCCTCAAACGATACAAAACCAGCTTAGCACGTAAACTAGATAACACACTATTCACAAACAATGAAAAGACATTCTACAGAAACATAAACACTAAAGAGTCTAAACAAACACAAAACTGTGAAACACCTACACAACAATCACTTACTAGACCTTCTGGACACAAAACAGTTACACAAAACAAGAGAGCCAGCTGGATCACAGAAGACACGCACATTAGTCGTGCCACTGCCCACAGTGCAGACCAGAAGGTCTGCACTGTGGGCAGTGCCAGTTACACAAAACAAGAGAGCCAGCTGGATCACAGAAGACACGCACATTAGTCGTGCCAGAAATGCCCTACACCACCATTACTACTGAAGAACTCACAAACACAATTAGATACACTCACAACTGGAAAGCTCCTGGTGTAGATGGCATCCAGAATTTCTGGTACAAACATTTTACCTGTTTTCATGACTTACTGGCCAAACATCTCACAAATCTCATACACGAACCAAAAGACACACCTTCCTTTCTTACACACGGCATAACTTTCATGAAACCCAAGAGCACAAACACCGGAAACCCATCACAATACAGACCAATCACTTGTTTACCAACACTATACAAAATTTTAACCTCATGTATCACCAACAAAATATATGCACACGTCGAAGAAAACAATATTCTCACAGAACAACAGAAAGGCTGCCGTAGAAGTCACATGGGGTGCAAAGAGCAGCTGATCATTGACACAACTATACTAAAACAGGTACACAGACAACGCAGACACTTACATGCAGCTTACATAGATTACAAAAAGGCATTTGACAGCATACTACATTCATGGCTCATACAGACACTACAAATATACAAAATCAATACCAAATATATCACATTCCTACAAAACATAATGCAACACTGGAGAACAACACTGCACATCACCATAAATAACAATCACGTAGCCACAGAACCCATACTAATTTGACGTGGTATTTTCCAGGGCGATTCCCTCAGCCCATTTTGGTTCTGCCTCGCCCTAAATCCACTCTCCAACAAACTGAACACATCGAACTGTGGCTACGACATTAGACAAAATCGAAAAACACATTACATACACTCACATCTCTTTTACATGGACGACATTAAACTGTACGCCTCAACACAAACACAATTACAACAGTTGTTACAAATTACGCACACATTTTCAAAAGACATACACATGGAGTTTGGCCTAGACAAATGCAAAACACTCCACATAGAAAAGGGGAAAGAAAGGAGGTTTCATTCTTGAAAATGGAGACACTATCGATTCATTGGAAGAGGGTGAAGTGTACAAGTATTTGGGATTCCAGCAAGCCAGACTCACAGAACATCGCAGACATACAAGATGACGACGACAATGAAGACAACGAGATCGAGGAACCAATATCTAGTTTGAGAGAGGCTCTTGATGCTATTAGAATTATTAACTGATTTTACGAGGCAGATTCCCAAGGAAATGAAAATATTGGCGAAATAAAAGCGATCGAAAAAGATTTGGAAAAGCAAATATTACAACAATGTGTAAAACAAAAAAAAGTCATTGATTTCTTTGCTTAATATATGTTTCACTTCATTTTTGTTCATTGTATAAGTTTATAATTATTGTATAATAAAATTCTATTGTACAGTATTGTATTTCTGTATTTTTCTTTTGTTGTTAATAGGTAAATAAATAAATAATAAACGGTGCATACAGATTTTTATTGTGAATGAGAACACAGTACGGCAATTAGGCTTAAGGATATACGGAAATAATATTTAGGCCTACTTATGGTTAGAGCGACATATGTTACTCTGTTCTCGCGATGTCATTATAACCGAGTTCAACTGTATTTGAAATTAATTTTAAATTAATGTTTGGAATACATTTTATATTATTTTTAACATTTTTTGCCACATTTCTTTAAAAAAATTATAATCCATACAATTTTTTTTATTTTTCATGATAAATTTTAGTCATTTATGTTATTAATCGTACAGAGAAATACATTGCAGACTGTGCATCTTACTCTTGCTTTTGCATTCTGATAATCTGCATCTATTTTTCTTTCTTTCCATAGCTAGTGTTTCTAGTAACTGTTATGCCCTTGATGATTGTTTTTGTTCAGGTAGATGAGAAGTTGGTTTTCTTCTTTTTACAATCTGACTTTTTTGAATTTCTATGATATCATCATGTTGTTAAATTGCAGAAAACATTTTTGTTTTGAATAAATTAAATTTTCTATAATTGAAGTTCTGAATTCAAAACTAATCCCAGATAACTGCTCTTTCTGTTTGCTGCAGTGTTTGCTTATTTCTGTACTGAATACAATCAGAACAAATTGCAAAATTAACAAAATACATAATAACTCTAATAGCCCGTTTTTTAGTTTGCATACCAATATGATAGTAGCTAATTAGTCTATTTAAAAAAAACAATACCACCCCTCTTTCAATTATACTGTTTTACTATAAATAGGTAGTCAACTTCATACATTCTTTTCTTCTTTGATCATACAGTACATTTTGAAAAATAGAATGTGAGCCTTCAATTGAAGAAGCTAAAATTATAAATTTGTTATCAAAACACTTTACTATACTTATTTGACCATCATTGCTTTCGATCAGGTGATCTGATGGCGAAGATCATCTCTTCTTATTGCAGCATTAGATTTGAGTACATTTTTTTTTGGGATTCCTGATAGTTTTAATCATACCAGTGCCCTGGATACCATTATTACTATGCAATAGATGAAGATGTATAGAAATAAAATATCTGTCCATATATATTATATATTCTTGTGACTGTTTTTTTGCTAACCTCATCACTGCCTTTTTTCCAATATCAGGCTCTTCAAATTCTGGGTTTTCAATGATTATGTGGCCTTTCCCTTCATATAAAAAAAGTCTAATGATAAACCATCTGTTGCAGTGGCAAGGAAATTTTTAAAAATCTGCATGGATTTGGTTTTCCTCTGATGCATTGTTTTGCAGCAATATGTCCCCAATATGTCATTTCCTCATCTACAGAAATATCTTTTGAATGTGGAGTCTTTAAGCAACCATCTTTTATTCATTCTGTCAGTGGTTTTAATTTTCAAAAATTAGAGAAAATAATATATTATAGAATAAATATCAAAATTAAATTTAAAGTTTCAAAATTAATCAAAATCTGTTTTAATAAAGAAAGCAACATTGGATCCTATTGTCCCTTATAGGGGACATAATAATTTAATGGTAAATAAAACAATTGCAAAATGTAAATATTAATAAAATTTATACATTAGATTATTTATACATATCTTTTGAACTTATATGCAAAATATGAGAAAAGCTATCCAGGGAAAACTCAAAATAAACAAAACTTATTTTTTAATCATAGAACAACAAGTGAATTTGTAATAAATACTATAATTAAAACAAAAAGTATGGCAAAACTGCTGTTACATGAATAATGAAAAAATTTCATAGACATCAACATACAGTTAGCTAAAAAATTTAGTTGAAAAAATTGAAAAATATTAAACAGCACAAAAAATTCAAATATACTATGTTCCCTATAGGGAACTCCAGGACTGAGGAGGTTAATTGGGCAACTGGTTAATTGGGACAGCTGCTTTTTTGGGCCAAATCTCAAAGAATGGAAACCAAACTAATAAACTAAATATATAATTTAAACACTTAATTGGGACAATAGCAGAAAAGGAATTTAGCATTTTTTGACATATTTTAGGGATTTTTCGAAAGTATGTAAACACAAATATTTGGCAACACTAGTGTGATGTGAATTAATTACCTATCGTTGTGCATCTGGCAAATATGCATCTGCTGAATCTACCATTACTATATACCATGGGTGGCCAAACTGTGGCTCTTTGGTACCTTCAATGTGGCTCCCTACCATATAAGTCAATAGTTAATATGGAGCAAATACCTACTTAATTTTAAAAAATAATATATTTATAGTTTGTTCATTTATTGTAAAAAGTAATATGCATGTACACGAAATAAATGCATGCAAAATATATAATAAACAATTTTTGAAACCATTGTTAAGATTACCCAAAAAAAACTGTGTGGGGCTCTCAATTATTTGAATTTCTCCTAAATGGCTCGTAGTGACATGAAACTTGGCCACCCCTGCTATATATTGTACCTAGGAATTTTCATTTACAGTGTCGATTTTATTTAAAATTTTTAATGATTTTACACTTTCAAGTAAAATTGCTTTTCTGAAATAAAATTAAAAGCCAGCTATTTAATACAAGCCATCATAGACTTGCTGATATTACTGGTATACCAAAATCTACCATAGTGCATCTTCTACAATAAGAAAATCAACTGTGTGAGGAGTGGGCATTACGGAAAGAAATTCCAGGAATATCCAAAAAAAAGTGTGATGGAAAGGATCCAGAAGTCAAAAAAGCATTTACATCAGTGGTTCTCAACTTTTTATTTCCCGGGCCGCATACATTTGTTTGCTACATTAACCAGGCCGCAACATGCTATATCAGCAGTTGGTAGCAGCGGTTTGCCCACCCCTGCTGTAGTATATTTAGATCTAGTATAAATCGATAGAAGACAATTAATAATGAAAATTTTCTAAAAGAATATGATGTATATATATGCGGCTACATCATATTCTTTCAGAAAATGAACACTGGGACATATCAGATTTACACTAAGGCAAAAGTTTCAATTTTGCCCTTATGTTATTTTGTATTTAACAGTGCAAAAATTATTTATAAATATAAACGATCAAGATGACTGTTCATTTCTGTAAAATTTTTTTGTGAAAAGGTTTATAAATGTTTGGATATTGATAACTATTGACTCTGTGGCAAAAATTGAAAATCGGCTTCGCTCTGTATAGATCAGCGGTTCTCAATTTTTTTTTCCCCGGGCCACATACATTTGTTTGCTACATCAAGCGGACCGCAACATGCTATATCAGCAGTCGGCAACCTGTTGGTGTCACGTGAAAAAATTTTATGAGTGCTTCAGGAAGGACCTAGCAAATTAGGAAAATTCTAATTTTTCCAGATTTAAAAAAAAATTTTTAATATCAGAATTTTTTTTTTAGCATGTGGGAGAAGAATTCTGCACTTTCATTAAATTCATGACTGTACATTCCGGGCCGCAGGTTGAGAATAGCTGATTTAGATCAATGGTTTTCTATAGTTAGTGGGTGAGGTGTGAACATCAGCAGCCCATTTTCTGTATTTTGGTTTAATAAAGCATTAAAATAGGTACATAATTATTATTTTTTATCTACTTACTTATTTACCTATGTATTGCATATTTTATTTTAGAATTTATTATTAGTTTGTTTAATTGGGGCAGCAACTTAATTGGGCCAAAATGGATTTGTCCCAATTAAGGGGAATCGACTGTATTTAAGAGTTAAATTATCTTTCATTTTTCCAGTTTAAGAATTAGAAATTTAAATGTTACAGAACAGAACTGCCACCTTCTTGACAAACTCACTTGTCTAATGATAGGTATAGATTATAAGATTTACTTTTTTTTTACTTATTAGACATAATACCAGTAATTTGGAGAGGCATAGATATATCTGTGCCTCCCCAAAATACTGGCAAAAATCTTTATCTTAAATTATAAAATGAATAAACATTTAAATAAATTAGCTTTCTACTGGGCGAAATTTCTGTAATACAATATAGGCCCTACTATTTTAATAATTTAAATTACTAGAAGAAAAATTGATATAAATCTTTATTTTTTAAAATATCTAAATTTGTGCATTCTTTTTATATCTAATGCAAGTACGTTAATTTTGAATAACATTAATTAATATTTATTTTTCTTACTTGAATATTCACGAAAAAAGTTGCATCATTTCTGATTACTTAAAGTAATTAAGACTTGATTTGTCTCATCTTTGAATGTAATTCCCCTGTTCACAGTGTAGTTTAAATTTATTGACTGAAAGTCAGCAGAATCAAAATGATGAACTCTTATTTATCGAGTAAATCGTTCGGCATTAGGAATTCTGTAATTGTATTTGTCATCTCTGCAATTCGGAATTGCAATTTCAATTATATTCTTTTTGTTGTATATTCGACAACAAAAGGCGAATATGTATTTTGTATATTTTTTGTGTTCGTCAGTGACATTGGATTGAATGTTTTCTGTTAGCATTCAGAATAGTTATCCTGGTTTCCTTTCCAATGTTTTCTGAGCATGCAATAATTTACCGACATTTGCTAATTTTAATCCTCCCTTATTATGAATTACAGCGAAATTGTACCAAATCGACACTAAATTTCTATTTACTGTACACTAAATTTTTACAGAAATTTTACATCATAAATAAATCTTTATTATGGAGGTTATGGTTTTGTGCTTATTTTTCTAATATTCCTTAAAAAAATTTAAATTATTTTTTAAATAACAAAATACAAAATGGAGGTCTTAGTCACGAAACTATCTATTAAAGAATTATTTCTCTTCTTTTTTTTCCTCGAGATAAAATTTATAATTTATTTATATATCTATAGTTTATATAATATATACGAATATAACTATAATATTAGCAAGTAGGGATAGAAATTGAAATTTTAAATTTTTGGTAAAAAATCTAGCGATTGTATATGAAAATACCTTGGAAAATATATACTAGACTAGTGCCAATAAACGGAACGGTCTAACCGTAGTAGGTGATTTTGCCGCTGTTCTTCCCTGGTATTAGAAGAGCGTGATTAATGTATAGAGGTGGGCCAGTATTTTTGAATGAACATAAATTTTAATTAACGATAGTGCCGAATAAGAAGTTAATTAAAATATAAGATCGAACTATGATTCTACGAATGATTAAGTAAACGATTAATTCGAATAAGATACACTAAAACCCGTTTGTAGCCGCACCCTTATAGAATCCGAGAGAGAGAGAGAGGAGCGGCAGCTTATATAGTATACTGAAAAAGGTGGTAAGTTTGAAGCTCTATATTTTTTTATTTATTTTTTAAGTAAAATTTCCAAGAATTTAAAATTAAAATCATAATTAATAAGAGTATACGTAAAAGCAAATATATATAGATCTATTCATAGTAAAACTGATTAATTAATCATTTCATTTTTCAATGCTCTTTTTATTTTTCATAAAATTTTTTACATAAAGCAAACTTGTACAAATATTTTTGCATATAAAGTATATGATAATGCAACTCAATATTGTTTTAATGCACTAATCTCACATTTGAAATTTGAGTGTGTAAATAAACACATCTTGTTAATATTGAAATATAGTATTAATATTAAAAAATATATACTATAGTTATTTTTTAAAATATGAATTTATTATTGTCTGAAATTTAATATATTGTAACCAATACTACAAATGGGAAGTTTGTATTTTCAAGAAAAAACATAGTAATTTACTGTACTATAGGAATGATCAAACAAATAATTATTAATATTAATCTGATTATGGAATATAAAATAATGCAATAAATAATGTAAATAAAAAAACAGGATTGGAATATTACATATATAATTTTTTTACTTTTAAATAATGTATTTTTCAAAAAATGAAAATGAAAATGAAAATTCAATTATTGTAAATTGTATTGACTGATTTATTATGTTTTATCAAATTCATATATCAGTTTTTATCTATGAATATTAATATATGATAATCTGGGTTTAATTTTTCTAACAAAATAATTTTTAAAAATTTGATAAATAGTTTTTATATTTGCATAAACAAGTTTATTAAATAAAATTTATTAAATAATATTCTGAGGGGCATTTTAAAATTAAAAAAGAGATGTAAATAAATACCATTATGCATATATATTATACATACAGTATATTAATTAAATATATGAATAAAACTCATCCTGAAATTTTATGTAATTGTTATAAATAAATACAATAAATTAATTTAAAACTAATTTAATATATATATTAGTTTAAAACTATATTTCAAATTCTCTTGTTTCTTGATACTTTTTAGTGAACATAGATGATTATTAAGTTATAATTAATATTTTTATTTAATTCTACATTAAAACGATTTTTACATTTTTAGTTAAATTGTTTAATTTACTCTAAAAAATAGGAAATTAGAATATTACTTCTCAATGAATTTTATAAATCTCTCTTTAATTTATATATATAAAAATTCTAAATTTGAATTTATAAAAGGCATTGATTTTAAATTTAACCATTTGATACAGTCTGATGTTTATAAATTATCAAATATTTATGTCAAAATAAAAAAAATTATTGTTTTTATATTATAATATAAATACTGAATTAAAAAAAAATAATTAATTTATATATTAAAAATTGTAATCAAACAGTTTTTATGTTTGATCAGATAAAATAAGTTTATTATCCACTTGTAGGATTAGAATCGTAATCTATATTAATTTGTATACCGGGAAGCTGGACAGATGAATGCCCTCGATATCCGTATTTAAATAGCCAAACTGATACTTCAACATCCTTTTAAATTGTGTATTTTTAGATTCAAGTGACAATATCGACATTTGAAGTATCATCAGTAGCCCTTAACTCTTATTATAAAAGATATTTAGTTTTTACAACGATACTTTTGTTAACACGTCATGTCATACAGTGTTAAATTAATTTTTTAAATCAGTTTAATTTCTTATAAATCATCAACGATTTCAAACAACATTAAAAATCTGGTTTTACGCTTGCGTCTTGTAGAATGATGTCATTATCATAAATACGATTTTGGTAGGCGACGCTCTGGCTAGAAATATATTGATCGGGCAGGAAAACGCAACTATTTGACTAATACCAGCGAAATCAATGCCGTATTGACGATTCTGATTCATTCGGTTCTCTTAAATCAACTCGTTAATTTGCTATATTAAGTTAATTGTAAGATATGTATCATTAACTAGCACATTACAATTATGACGTCATTCTATTAAGTTTCGTTATTGTAAAATGCTAGAAAGTGCCAACGTTCTGAGTGCTGTTGCTATTATTAGAGACTTGGCACTCATTCTCCGTTTGCTTATCAAAAGTTAGCCTACAGAATTTGAATGTTTGTTTAATATGTTTTTGTGTTTTTACATTTTTACAATTTATAAAATTATCTCGATAAACAGAATTCGAAAATATTACTATTAAATTTAAAGTAAATAATTCAATGTTATTAATCTGTACGATTATAAATTACATATAAAAATTACATTCCTGTAACGATATCTTATAATTTTGATTAATTAAATAATTTTGGAATTGGTTTTCCAGAAGAAGATTAAATTAATTTGTAGACGTCACACGTTAGGAACGTCGATGTTATGTCTGGCATCATATATATGACTTTAGGAAATGAACTGAGAATTTCTGTTTCTAATGGAATATTTTTATATTCAAGTTTAGAAAAAATTATATAAAACTTAATACTGTATTTTATTTGATTTAATATTATTTATTAATTAAAAATTGCAACACTGTGTGGTAATTATTGTATTTAATTATTTTTATTTGCGAAATAAAACACTTTTTATTATTAAATAGGTAACAATTTTTGATTAAAAAGTTTTAATTAAATCGAAAGTATTTGAAAAAGTAAAAACATTAGACTATATTTAATTAATTAATTAACATACAGTATAGTATAGTAGTAGAGCAGTAATTGAAATTAATACAGTAATATTGTATTAATTTCAATGTTTGCCATATAAATTTATCTCGTCAAATGAACGAGTGACTAGAGCATCTAAAATCTTGTTTTCTAGTCATTGCCCCTTTCTCTCTATTCAGGGTTAATTTTTGTATTTCCTCTACGCATTTCCTTATTTTATGTTTCGTTCAGGATAGTAGCTCTATAACTTTCGAAATCATTATTATAGGAAATAGACTTACCTGTTCTTATCATGGATAGTTCTTATGAAAATAATTTTTTCTATATAAATTATTTCTGTTAATTTAAAAATAAATACGGAATGTAAATAGTAAATTTTTATTATTATATATAACATAAATATAATATATATATTTAAGTTTTGTTGAAAGTTGCATCAACTAGAATTTTTTTTATAATAATGGAAACAGTTTAAAAAAAAGATAACTATAAACACCTTTTTCTTTGGTTTAAAGGGAATTTGTTTATTTTTAACTTTATATACTGTATTAGTTTTTAGAATAAAATTGTGAAAAATTTCATTCGTAGGAAAATATTTGACTACACTCGCATAGAATACACAAAATCAATGTTTTTTTTTCTTTAAAATTGGGATGACACATAGGTTGCCAACAAGTTTGGTTAAAAGGATGCGATGTATCTGGTTTCCTATTATCACATAGAAACTGCTGGGGAAAGTATCAGTGTTAGATGTGATGCAAAAAATTCTTGTAGTAATATATATATATATACAGTATATATAATTATATATTACATGACATATAATATTGAAATATACCTTTGTATTTTAATTGCCGACCACCAGGAGCGCTGCGAGTTGTACAATCGAGATGAATGACGCCAAGGTCGTGTACATTATTGGCTTTAGGGTGTGCTAGTGTGCAATATTTTGAGAAATGTACAGTATTTTTATATACTGTATATAATGTATTTCAAATATTAGTTTAAAATATATATATAATTTAAAGAATACAGAAGATAGCAAAAAATAATAATTACTACACTAGGAATTAAAAAAAAATTGACAACACCGATTTGTTTTCCAATTTATTTAAAATGAGTAATGAAGGCATTCACCCATAGCTTATTTTAGAATGAAATTAGATAATAGTTGTTTCATAAACTGACTATTAAATTGGTGGATCATATGAACAATGTAAACATTTACAAATACTATATAAGAAAATTAAAAAAAAATTGATAATCGATCGAAGTCGGAAACACAAAGAAGTTATTTGTGATATAATATACTGTATTGTTTTCAAAATAAAGTATCTAAGAGGGCGAACAAATGTTCCGTATAAACCTATAAACTTATATGGAAGTTATTATTTTTATAAATTATTTACGTAAGTAGTTCCGTAACTATCAAAATTATTACACAAACTAAAAATAGTTCTATTGATTGAAAATTTCTTTCCAAATGTGAGTAGAGAATTCTGCGAATCTGTTTAGATGAAACTGGACTTGAACAGGTACATTGATCTCACCTGATATAAGGTGAATGGACAGACTGTCGCCACTATTCATCGATTGCCTTTCTCAAAACAGGTACTCTAGCTTTACTCGGATCAATCATTTTTGCTTTACAAGTCTGCCATTTTGACCTGACAAAATCATTTACTGGTACTTATCAGTTTTAATCGTTTTTAGGAATATGTGAAAGAATCACCTACAGATATAACATATTAGAAAAACAAATCTATTATATAAATATTATCTAAAAAGCTTGTACAATATTTTAAAACAAATCAGATCGGGAATCAGTGATCCCTTCCGTCAATGGTTGATTAACTATTAAATATTATATGTTAAATGAGGTCAATTAAACAAATAGATAGGAGAAAGTCACAAAATTTAATTTATTAAACACAATATACTATAATATTGTAACGCAGTATATTGTATATTATTTTAACAGAGTAATTATTTTAAATCTCAACATTAATTGAGATTTTTAAATATTTTTTTACTAAAATATTTTTCTATAAAATTTATGTATTTTTAAAAATTTAATAAATAAATAGCTGAAATTATATATTGATAATACTAATTTTATTTTCTTATAAAAATATAATTACAATAGTTAGAATAAATTTATTAGTCGAAATTTATATTAAAATTTAAATTTATATAAATTAAAACATGACTAATACGACACATTAGATATTTATGGCAGTTTGAATGTGGGAAGAAGAATTTTATTAGGATTACGTAACAGTTATATTAAATTGGATTTTCTTTCACAAAAACTTTTGAAACTTAATAATGTGTATGCTATAATTATTATTTTAACGAATTATTTACAAGTCATTACATTTTCAATTAATTAAAATGAATGAGGTTTTCGTTCTCAAAATATTAATAAATACTATACTCCATTAATTTTTCAGTTTTTTTAAAAGACAATCATTAGTAAGGCTTGGAAAAGATTTATAATTATTATTAATTATAATTACAATACAGTATTTATAATTATGTATTATGCTAGCGATGATTTTTAACGTAAACTTTAAATTACTATATCCAATGATGCAGTTTGGAAAAACGGCACTTGAATACAGTATTAATTATTTTTTTATTTAAAGAAAACAACATTTTAAGCTTAAATTTCGTTCTAAGAAATTCAGTATCTGCACTAACCTTTGGTTATTTGAAAGTAGTCTGCGAATTATTTCTCTATTATAATGTGTAGGAATTGTTCTAGTACAAGTAGTAAACCGAAAACGTCTGTTTTTTTTATCTTTGTTACCTATTTTTGAACTGTATCACGTACATTTATGATGTTATAATCGGTTTAGACTTTTATATTTTTTAATATTACATGAAATTATCATTGAAGCATTATAATACACAAATGGGGATAAATAATACACAAATGTTTATACTGATATCATTTAGACTATGTTAATTTTTTAATAGTATGCGTCATATTATTTGTGTGATTTGTTAAATTTATGAAAATGAGGAATTTCAATTAATTAATTTAATGATGTAATTATCTCTAAAATGAATAAAGAAGATAAATATATTTTATTAAATATGCTTAGTTTTAATTATTTTAAAAATAATTACACTATGTATTAAAATTATAATTTCCATATTCAAAGATTATGGCATTTTTCATATATTTGAAGGATCGCTGTTCTTTGAATAATAAATCGGTTTATAATTATAATAGTAACTTGTTAGATTTGCTAAAAAATAGATCAGTTATTTTAAATATAAATTACAAAGTTTAAAGAGATAAATAAATTAATTAAATAAATTATTTTTAATAAAGATTACTTCATTTAATATGTAAATATTAATGATGTCATATATAAACATAATTTCTAAAATATTAATGGGATTGAATTTCAAAATATAAAATTTATTTTGGTAATAATTTCTACTTGCTTTTAAAATTAATAAATTACAAATATTTAATGAAATATAATTAATTAATAAGCACATTTATATGCTTAAGTGAATATTTTAAATTCTGATTTAATATTTATTTAATCTAAATTTGAATAGAGCCGTCACATAGTGGAAAATCTCCTAAAAAAAAAAATCAATATTATAGGACTCTTATTCCTCCCTATTAGTTCGTTTATAAGAGGGAAATAATTTCAAAATCCAAAATTAAGAAAAAAATTTATACTGGATATACAAGGATTATATTACAAGTATCGTTATTGCTCACTAATTAAAGCTATGTATAAACTCTTTTTTACATATATAATTTACAGTATATTAAAATTCGAATTTTCAAACTTTGAATCATGAAAGTCTAAAACTTGTAATTTTTGAAGTAGTTCTGAATTATTAATAAAATAAGTTAAAATTGTTATTCTTATTTTTAATTTTTTATCATCAAATAACAGCAGAAAATTTGGTTCTTTTCCGTTAGCCGGGCGCAAGAAAATAGAAGATTCGCCGCCCACCGACTAGTGTATAAAATACGAATCGACAATTCCGTTGTGTTAAAGATTCACTCCAAAAAACTATACATTACAGAATTCGCTTGCGCCTGGCTAACGGAAAAGTACCATGATTTTATGCTGAAATCCATAAGTTACTTATGCAATTTATGGATTTATATATTATATATACATTAATATATATAAGGTGATTTTCCGTATATATTTTTTAAACTGTGATAATTAAATTTATAAAAATAACAAAACAAATGATAACATAATAGAATATTAAAAACGAAAAAACGGGCAAATATGTTGGCAATAATTTTTTGAATTTAACTACAAATAGATGAGAAAATATGCTATCATAAAAGAGATTAATATGTGAGATGCCAGTCATGTATTATTTTGATATTAGCTAATAAGATATTAATGGAGAACATAATTATGAACTTGATGATAGATTAACCAAAAATAATTAAATTCCAGATAAATAGATAAATGAAATAGCTAGAAGAATCTTTTAAAAACTGCCAACAGTTTTAAATACTGGTTTCTATATGCTTTTATGAAATTATTCAGGATTCTTTGTACGGGATTCAGAGAAATCGATCCCGTTCGATTATCGTTCTATTGTTCATTTTGTAGAAATTGAACTTGGTAAAATTTAATTCAAATTTGATATAAAATTCTCGATACTGTACTGAAAATTTTTATTCTTGATGAACAACTTCCTATTAACGTTTTAATTTTGATGATATGAACGATTTGAAATGTTTTATAGATTATATGTTTTTGCCTGTCCTTGCTAGATACTAGTATAAAATTTATATATATATAAAGAGATGATGATTTTGTTCTTATGCAAACAGATCTAAAGTTACATAATATTAAATTTGCTTACTTTTTAGAAATCCGGATACCTCCCTATTTCTGTAAGTTATTTTGCAGTAATTTTGTGATAACTCTGATTGTACTAATCAGAAATAAATTTCCAATAGATATGATAATCCATAACTATATTTCAGAAAAATTAAACAATGAGCATTAATCCTAACAAAAAAGAATAATGAGTATTCAAAATCTTAAAATATAATTAATGCTTTGAGTGATACACTTTTATATAAAATGAACAATAGTTTAATATTTTTAAAATTGCATTTTCAAATTCATCAAATCATTTTATGAAAAATCAGGAGAATTGAAAGAGAATTATTTCTTAAATTTTGGTGGATATGTTACAATAGAACCTAACTCGTTCAAACAGAGAATAAAACAAGCTTAATAGTGATTGTAATAATTAAAAATCTTAAAAAAATCAACGAATCAAAATGAAAATGAATGCTATATGTAGAATATGGGAATATTGTAGTTTAGGATTAGATTAAGAGGGGTGGATCTATGCACCTCTCCTAGTGCAACTGGGGTTACCAGATCCAGGTCCATAGAAAAAAATCTTAATAATAATATAAAAGATTATAATACTTAATAAAAATATTTAACTTTTAAATTACTAATCATTCGTATGTAATCTAGAAGTAAATAAATATAAACAACAAAATAGTTTTTTCCTACTACAGTTTTAGAAATGACTATAAATTATAATTTAATAAGTTTAAATAACTTATTAAGGAAATTTTTATTATTTTAATTGTAACACTGCATATATGTTATGGTGATAATTAATAATAATTCATGAAACTGTAATAAAAATGCTATTATAATGAATTGTATTTAATATCACCCATTGCAATCTAGACTTAAATGTAAAACAGTATTGATAAAAATGATCAAAAATAGTTCTTAAAATAAAACTGATCAATTAATCAAATTCTCATAAGACTGAAATAAAAGACAATTTCTCTCATCTGTTCATTGGGTATTTATTAAAATAAATGCCTAAATAGATAGATGAGAAAAATAATCTTTTATCATTTATAATTTCCTATATTGGGCATTCTAGTATAGTATTTTCATTTTTTACATACAGAAAAAGAGGACAAAAGAGTACAATTTTGAAAAAGTAAAGAGTACAATTTTGAAAAAGTAGAGTACATAAGTAGCATACCATAAAAGAGTACATCTGGTAATCCTAAGTGCAACCAGTTGTACAGTCTATTGTGTAACTTTTCTATTGGGCATTTTAAGAGCGCTAGAGTTCGCCAAGATGGTGAAGAGTGAAGATAAACAGCTGAGCTCGGGTCTCCTGAAAAAATACGAAGATATGAAAACAATATAGTGTAATAAAATATACTAACGTAAACGAATTAATATCAGAATCATAGAATTTACAGAGAAACTGATTTCACCTACCGATTTCACTTTTCTTTTATTAGATTGTTTTTTTTTTTTTGCATATTTTACGCCCCTTTCCAATCCTGGAGATTATTAAGGGGGCGGGGTCAGTTCCAACTACAGGCTGCACCCACATCCGTGGAGGGGGGCCGGATGGTGAAGGACGGGGATCACCGGGCAGCGACCAGACACGGGACGTGAACCCGGGTCCTCCTGCGTGGCCCTGCGTAGCATGCCGACAGCATTATACTCGGCCATCCGGCCGCCTTTATTAATTATGCATAGTTTCTCTTCACTTTTTATTTTTCAAATATCACAAACCTTATTAAAACGAACCTTTTATGTACGGATTTCAGAAATAATGAAATAAATCTGTTGGTTCGAAATATTTCGTTCGCAGTATTTAAATTAACAGACAGTATCTTCTTTATTATTACAATATTTCTTTACTTTTACTACAATATTAATTATAGCGGTGCATCATTTGTATTTATACAGTATGTATTACGGTTTTGGCGGTATATTAGACTGCTTTCATACATAATTCGGAAATATATGACAATCGACATTATAACAAATAGGAGTTAGACAAAGTTTATTTATAGTCATCTAAATGGTTAGACAATGTTAAGATCCATAGGCTTCGGACCACCCATATATATATTTCTGTAGAGCTACCGCGGCACAGATTAATTGTACAGCGGAGATCTGCAATTGAGACTGCTCAAGACGCCGTCACATAGTGGAAAATCTCCTAAAAAAAAAAAATCAATATTATAGGACTCTTATTCCTCCCTATTAGTTCGTTTATAAGAGGGTCTACAAGTAGATAGGGCCTATATAACACCATGCAGTAGAGGAGCTGGAATAATTGTAACATTTTTTTAATATTTTCTGTTATAGATTAGTAATTTATAGATAGAAAATAATAAAAATTATTATTTTTTATCTAAAATCTTTAATTTCTATCTTTATTTTCTATCTTTTTGTAATTTCATATATAGTATATCTTAAGAATAAAAAACATGCTGTGTGTTTTATAACTAAATATTTTCAACATTTCCAAAAAAGTAAATTATAAAGCTGTTTCCAGTTGTTACAGCTTAATAATTTATTTTCAAAATTAATTTATCTAGAAGCATAACTTAAAAAGAGCAATTTAATTATAAGAATATTGTTTTCTCTTAAGTTTCGGAATTTTACTTAAAAGTGAAAAATGTAAAACAAACTTTAAATTTAGCTGTTTCATCAGATATAAAAGCGCTTTAGTAAATTGGACCAATGAAGCAATGCATAAATACAGAAGAAATAAGATATAAATTTATGTATCCTATTAATTTATTTGTTTCATTCTAATATCAAGGTCTTCCAGTTAATCTGAAACATAACTTTGGTATTTATTATAAAATTCGCTTTTCTGTAACAAATATAAACTCACTTTCTACATATAATGCATTACACCCATTTTTCATTGGACAATTGCTTTTGTAATAGTCCAGGATATAAAATATTTTTCTTGAGATAGTCTTTTATTGGCAGTCTAATTTTTTTAGAAACATTTTCTTTTCTGATCTCTTATTTATTTTCTTTTGTATGCTTACTTTTCTTATTGTAAACTCCTTGATGCTTTCTTGATATTATTTATAATACTGTATACCAAGATATTTTTCTAAGTTGTATTTTATATAATGATCCATTAATTGTAAACCCCAGAGGTTGTGTTACATTGTCCCCACAATCCTATTAAAGATAAAGGCGTGCTTTATCTCTAATGGCGTTATGGGGGGTAATAATACACAGATCATTAAACTAATGCATTCTGAAAAACCATTATACAGTATTTGGCATGTTTTAATATTACAGCATGGGAGAGAGATTTATCTATACATAGGTTAGCAGAAAGAAAATTCCTTCAAAAATAATTTTTACTTTCAGATTGCAAAAATAGTTTTGTGATGAAAGATTTGCCTATGTAAAAGTATCGTATCATTCACTATTTCCATTTAGACTGTCACTTTATTGAATTCACTCTATGAAGTAAATAATATAGTTGAGAAATTAGTAATGTTACAGCTGCATCCTGTTTGTATTGGTCCTAGTTTCTGTGTTTTATTTTAACTATTTTAAAAAGTATTTGCTCTTTCTTTAATAAATTTTGAATTTCATTGAATTTAATAGTATATTATTATGCAATAAGAATTAATTTACGAAATATTTATTTTATTTCATTTACTTTTATTTATTTCTCTATTACAGGGGTTCTTAACCTTTTTTGTTCCATGGACCCTTTTGCTTGTTAGGTAAAGGCTACGGACTCCTCCTCAGAATAATATTTTTAAATGAACAAAATAAAATTACAAAGAATACCAGTTATATTAAAATACAGTTAACAAAATAAAAAACATAATACAGTAATATATGTTCTTCTTTCTTAGCGCATTGAATAATAATAAAATACATTTAATATTTATCTATAAGAAACTTCAAGTTACATTTTATTTATTAAAGACATGTCAGTGTGAAGACTTGTTGATCACAGATACAACTAATACTGTAATTTATTGCATATATTTATAAGGGAAAGAAATGCTAGATTTAATTAGCGATCAGTGAAAATAAGGATGATTTTTTGTCATCCAAGCTCACTGACCCCCAAAAATCTTTCCATGACCCTTTGGGAGTCTGTGGACCACTGATTAAGAACTCCTACTCTATTAGAAATTGTATAATATAGCAATAATGTAATTTTATAATTTAAAACTCCAAATCCAGAAAAATGGATATATTTAAATCATATATCTAGTTAAAAAATAAGATCTAGAAATAGAAAATTGTGTGATTTCGTGATGCATCTATCTGAATCGAACTCACATTCCTAACTACACATGCAGTGCATTAACCATCTATGGTTAGGTTAGGTTAGTTAGATTAAGCCGCCATATCCTCATGGGATATTCTGTATCTGGCGGCGGCCACTTATAGAGCCTATCACGGGCTGGCTAACACCCATGATGGGGTCAACCGGATGATTGAAGGATGGGGTTCAATGAGCCAGGCCCGGACTCTTCCTGAAAACATGAAGGTATGGGACCGGATTTGAACCCAGATCCTCCAGGGTGGTAAGCCAAAGCTTTACCATGCAGCCATCTGGCTGACATTAACCATCTATGCTATAAAAACAAAGTTGTTCTAACTGATAAATGCATTTGGCACTTACTACGAAAAATATGCGAGTTTGGTTTCCACTTTGAATCAACCAACTTTTATATATTGATGAACTAATTATACTATTATTTAAGTATGTTTTTCAACAGGATTATGTCCTGCATACCTTAGCAATGATGTAGATCTTCGTCTGATCATTGGTAAAGTGTAGTAATAAAAAATTTCATGACCTCCAGAAAACTTTTCTATTTATTTTACTGAAGTCATAAAGGAAACTTTATAGTTTAATGAGTCTAGATTATAATTAAACAAAATTTATAGATTGTATTCACAGTATATTTATATAATTCTCAAATGGTGTATTGTACTTGATAAATCTGCTTTAACATGTAAAATATTTAATGCAGTATTTTTGAAACATTAGTCTCCAATTTTTTAAAAATAATAAATTTAAGAGTTATTATTTAAAGTTGTCAGTTCTTTCATACAACATAGAAATAATTCTTTAGGATAATGTAACAGACTTATTATTATTATGAATGAATTTAGCTGAATTTATTTAATTAAATTCTGTTGACTTTTTATGAATATTTATAATTCAGGAATAACTTGTAAAATCAAATAGTACATAAATTCAAATAAAAATCAAAAAAGTAAATATGTTTTCTTTAAGACTCTCAAAAGGACTCAGTTCCTGGTCCGATTTGATTACATTTAATTCAACCTGTTATTGTTTGACTGATTGTACTTTTGGATTTTCAAGGCCTACATCTATTTTCTGGAAACCAGCTGCTAAAGACAGAACAGTAATTATTTTATTATTATTATTATTATTATTTTAATTTGTTAATGGACATCATAAAAGGAGACAGAGCTTTGTTAGTAAGACTAGTCTATGATTACAACTCGCATTAATTGAATATTTGCTCGCACTAACTGAAAAACAGTATCAATTTTATAAGTCGCGCATTAATCAAATATTTGCTCGCACTAACTGAAAAATGGTATCAATTTTATAAGTCGCGAATATTTGCTCACACTAACTGAAAAACAGTATCATTTTTGTAAGTCGCACTAATCAAATAAAACTCACACTAATCGAGGCCTACCTATAGTTGCTTGACAAATTTAATAAATATGTGTATTATTCAAACTCGCACTAATCAAGGCCTACCTGTATATCAGATTTACATTATTCGAACTCGCACTAATTGAGGCCTACCTGTATATATTTAACACAAAAGGACTACTTGTACAGTGTTTTAAAGAAATAAAATTAAACACTAAATGAAAAGCAAATGAAATTTTCATGTTCAATAACTAAATAAAAGACTGTAGTTCTTCAGAATGTTAATTCAATTAAATAAAATAGTTCTACAGAATTTTAATTCGTTACTGTACCCTCGAAAAAAGTTAAAAGATTTTATACAGGATGACACAGAGATGTATACCTATTTTGGAACGAACCTAACACTGTTACTATTACTCCAACCTGTGATTTGTTTGTAGTAACATGTGTGTGACTAATGCCATTTATTGTCCATTAATTTCAGTTACCATGCCTGAGTGGTTAGTGGAACATGTATGATGCATATGTGAGAGGCAGCGATTCGATTGTGGCAGCTCAGAGGTCATTCTGCCGTCATTTCAACATCGGCCAATTCATAGTAGTCCCAATACCCATTTCAGTATGGTTTTCTGTGTTGAGACTGCTCCGTGTCAGCTGACATTGAAATGATGGCGGAATGACCTCTGAGCTGCCACAACCAAATCGCCACCTCTCACATATGCACCGTACGTGAATACGCGATGTTCCACTAACCACTCAGGCATGGTAACTGAAATTAATGGACAATAAATGGCATTAGTTCACATACATGTTACTACAGACAAATCACAGGTTGGAGTAATAGTAATAATGTTAGGTTCATTCCAAAATGGATATACATCTCTGTGTTACCCTGTATAATATCAATAAGCAAAAAAGCCAGGAAAAATGCCGAAATGTTAAAAAATTTCTAATGCTAACTTTGTCTTAAAAAAGCCAAAAAGAGCTCATCTGATATCAAAAGAACCAATATGGCAACCCTGGTTGTAAGCACAACCACTGATTCTGAAGGACAGGGCTGTCAAGACATAAACAGCACCTTCAGAAAACAATGGCGTGCCAACAGAGTAAATTTAAAAATGCGCTCTGACATTCATGCCAAAAATCTGATGGAACCAGAATATTGATTGCTGGATTTCTGATTATCAACTTGTATCATTTTTGAAAACCAAATTATCAATTTTAACTTGCATTTATTTCTGACATTTAATTCAAATTCATAGATTTCCATATTGGAAAATCTTTTATAGAAATTCTAATTTAGTACACATTTTTTAATAATGATGAATGATAAAAAATGTGCAAATCCTAAGATTGATAATATTTTCATTAAACAATTTATTGTATGGTATTTACAAAGCATATTAATCATCAATAAAAGGATATAAAATAAAAATAACAATATCTTATCAGGAGAGAAAATTTTATTATAGAAACATCTTCAACCTGTTTGTGAGGTTTTCA
Source organism: Olivierus martensii (assembly GCA_000484575.1). Lineage (NCBI taxonomy): Eukaryota > Metazoa > Arthropoda > Arachnida > Scorpiones > Buthidae > Olivierus > Olivierus martensii. The sequence goes on from AYEL01076557.1 coordinate 56,397, forward strand.
AACATATTATTATTGAAGCAAATCTCATCAGTAGATTGAAAATGTTTCTGTAATAAAAATTTTCTCTACTGATACGTGTTCGTTATTTTAATTTTATAGGTAGAATATAATTTATACAAAATACTTAAAAGCAACACTGACTCGAAACTATTATATTTCTTAGGCATACAACTTCTATGTTAATGAAGAAAATCACAGACTACTGCTATTACACTCATGATAGCTATTTCTCAATCCTGCTTGAAAATTTAAGATTCATTATATATACAGTAGGTCTCAGACTTATGTAGTTCCACAGATATATGAATACATGAATGTCTTTTTGTTAAATTTCCATAGTATGTATATGAAAAATTCATTAAATAATTTACTTTCTGCAAAAAATCACTTATGGGCTTAAATTTTATTATCTATGTTTAAAGTATATTCATAAATTTCATTTGGCCATTTCTTTTGCTAATGCACCTATTCATATACAAGAGGGAAGAAAAGTCTTTACCCCTCCAAATAACTTGATAATTATCACAGATTTCAAAAATCTGTTAATGCCAACAAATAGGAAGTTATGGATGGGCTATCTGATGGTGACCTTCAAATGAACTGATTATGCTAATGAGGACAGTTGTAAAACCTATTTCAAACTGTAACAGATAGGGGAAAATTTCCAATTACAAACTTCTTCAGCATTTGATTCTGACCACAATAAAATAAAATTCATCAAAAGCGAATGAATAGTTCTCCCAAAAATGAAACACAGATCTATCATATATCAATTCCTTGAAACGCCCATGATCAGTTTGCCCACAAATAGCAATTGATGAGGCAATAACAACTTTCATTCTTGTATAATAACAGTGAAGAATCTTCAAGACGGCATCATTACTGTTTGTGCAGAGATTTCTACTGACACTCAAGGCTGTGAGGAACTCCATCCAACATCATGCTCAATTGTTCTTGGGTGCTGGTGGAAGACATTTTATGCACATCCTTCATTAGTTTTTGCTTGTTAATTAAGCTCTTTGTTTTCAATATTTTGATTTAATGTTATTATGTTTTGGTGTTGGTTTGTTGTTTAGCTTCCAGAAATAAATGTGCAACTCTTTGCATGTAAAAATGTTTTTGTTTCATTTTTGAATGAACTATTCATCCGATTTTGATGAAGTTTTTCAAAGTGTTCAGAAATGAATGCCAAACAAGTTTATAATTGGAAATTTTCCCCTATCTGTTACGATTTATGAGATGAGATTTGCAACTGCCCTCATTTGAAGGTCACCATCAGGTGATTTGACAGTCCAACTTTACCTCCATTAGATGGAAACGTAAGAAATTTAAATATCTGTCATTTTTAAATAAATTAATTTATAGAATTAATTAATCTTATTTCAAGATTGATGGATAAAGACTATAGAATTTCATGAAAATCAATCAAATAGTTCAAAAGTTTATGGGAGAAACTTTAAAAGTTCAAATATCTATCATTAAATGGCTGAAGTTAGATGGTTAGTTGATGCATCATTGAGATTAATTTTCATAGCTTGATCATCTTGTTAAATTTCATAAAAATTTAATTATTTCAAAATATATTAAGAGAATATATCTTGGAAGTTCATTATTTTTGAATGCTTGTAGTTATAATTAAAAAATGAGGAATCAAGGCCATCTTTTAAAGATAGATCATGTCTAAAAACCTCATAAAAAAATTACAAATTACTCAAAAATTATTAGAGAGAGAAAGAAACAGATATCTTTTAAATCAATTTTCAAAAAATTTTTAATTGAAAAAATTAAGCTAAACATTTATATAAACAATAAATAGCATAATGAATAAGGAAAACTTCTTACTTTAGATATTAAATAAAAGCAAACAATAAGCAAAAAAGTAAGATAAATCGTTTATTTGCAATAACGATTTATCTTACTTTTTTGGCTTATTGTTTGCTTTTATTTAATAAATAGCATATTGTATATTAAGTTTTGAAGATATTATCTAATACTTTTTAAATTTAATTAAAAGATATATAATAATAGAAGTAAAGCAATGTAATAATATAAAAAAATACTTGTAATATCACATCTGTTGCACACATTATTCACTAGGTGTCACATTTCATTGAAAGGTAAATTATTACACAATAGTTACTTTATTCTTTCATTGGAAAAGTTCAATCATTTTTTATTTCATCAGCTCTTCTTTAAACATATTTTTAATTAGTGAATATGAATATATTAATTAAAAAATCTCTATACAAAATATGTACAATATGAAAAACTATTATGAGAATTACATAATTCCTCAGACACACACACAACTCAAAATGTTAGCTCATTATATATTTTATACATAAGAGATACTTTAAAATTCATTCAATACAGTTACATAAAGAAATTATAATTAAAATACATAAGCAATATTTCTATTTTTCTATCCTATTTGAAAAAGCAAATACAATTGTACAGAATCAAGAGTGCTGTCATTAAATAAAATTATAGATTTTGATGTCATATTCTGTATTAATTTAATATTTTTCTATCAAACTGAAAGCTTTTTTTTTATAAAACTGAGATAACTTAAGAGAAATTTGTAAAATTTTAATTTATTTAGATTAAAAAACATACGATTATTTATTTTAAAATAATAAGAAATTAATTTATTTTTCATCTCAAAATTATTATTGTCTGGAAATTAGAATTCTTCAAAGAGATTATACAATTCAGAAAACATTAACTAAATTTAACCTTAAAGATAAAATTTATTTTTTGGATTTTTATATAAAATTATAAAAAAATTTCCATTTCAATAAACATATAATTTTAATCATTAAATAAATACATTAATCACAGCCTAGAATTTGATACAACTATATTAGTTATAACTTTCATTCAAATTAATCTGAGATTAGAAAGAATAATACATTAACTGGGCATAAATTATCTTGTTTTCCTTAAGAAGTATTACTTTAAAAAGCAAAAAATAAATAAAAATGTTTGTATACATTGAAATAGACCGAGATGTATTGAATTTTATTTTATTCTATAAAATCCATAATTTTTAATTTTATTTTTAAATACTTTTTCACATAATTTATTTTAATATAGGATATACCTCAAAGTTAAATTAATTAATTGAGACTACTCAAATCTTTATTATTATAATAGACTAACTATTCCAAGGGATTTTATTAAAACATGAATCAAATTGTTTTCATTTATTTATAGTCTGTATACAGAGTTTTCCCCTAGAAAAATTGTAACAAGTGATGTCATAGACTTTAAACCAACAACAACAAAGATAACAACAAAATATTGCTTACTTCTTCCTATTTTAATGATGTTTATTGGCAATTAATGCCAAAGTCCAAACAAAACAGAATGACCAATCAATCAGTATAAAATAATAATAATAATAATTATTATATAAGCCCTTCGTTGACTTTCTTGTTTTTAAATATTAATGAACATTGTAAATAATCTCTTTTCATTGGCAATGAATTGATTTTCCATGTCCTAAATTCAAATTACTTTCTATCATAAACAAAAAACTAAAACTAACTATAACACTTATGTCACAGACACTATTATTCATTAAGTATTTGCTTCTCATTGGTTGAAAATGAAGGGAAAAACTAAGTATACAGACTATAACTACTTGATTCTTAAACAATTTTAATATGAGAAGTTATTTTCATTCAGATCTTGCTATTATTTAAAAAAATTATTTTGTAATAAATTGATTATTTTATACTAAGCAATAATATATTTTTATTATTATTTAAAATAATTTTTTTACAATAATATACATTGTTTACATTTAATCTGTGAAATTATGTTTTTTAAATAATTTTATTTTTATATTTTACTTGGCTATTAAACTATAAAGATTTTTAATATTTTCAAAGTGATCATAAACAGGTGCATCTCTTGTCCTCAATCCATAACATAACAAAAGAATTAATTTTTTTTAATGGAATTAATTTTTCTTCCTTATATTAATAATAATAAATTTATGTAATTCATATAATAATTTATTTTATTTTATGAAAATAAATCCATATATTTTTTTAAATTATAAAATAACCTCAAACAATATGTCAAAATATTTAGGTGAGCATATTTTTAATATATAATTAAAAGAGTACTCTAAGAATCATAAATGCTAAGGATGAGTAAATTCCTAAATCTAGGAAAGTTACTTAAATATAAAATCTATAACAAATCAGAAAGAATTAAATTGTTTTATTTGACAGAATTAATAAATATTTGAGTTATTATATATATAATAAATATGGAAAAATGAAATCAGTTAGTCTCACAGATAAAATATGTAGAGAAATAATTGTAAAAATGAAGAAGCTAACAAAAAATCTTATATTTATCAAATATATTTATAAAAGCTAAACAAATTATTTCTATAATAACTAACTCTTCACAAAATTAAATACTATAGAATTTGCATAGTATTCAAGATAATATTAAATATTTCATCTTACAAAATTCTAAGTTAATTTCAAACTTTATTTTATAGACATTATTAAAGCACAACAGATTAGTACACAAAAATGTTATAAAGTTGTTTTAATTCTGTTTCCTTTAAATGCATGATTTATAAGATAGTTTCGAAAATTAATTCCAGAAGATAAAGCAAGATTGTTTAAAAGTATTGTAATTTGTTTCATTGTAAACAGTTTAAATGTGTCTACATATGATCTCGAACTTTATCTTCCGTGTAATTTTTGTATAGGACAGTGAAGTTGAATTGTTGTAAGGCAATTATTATATTAATCAAACTGTTATCTGAAATGGTGAAAGTTCCATAAGTCATCAGAGATTTGTTCTCTCAATCTAATCTAGTTATAGCAGGAAAGAAATCGGAGGAGGAGTATTTTTTAATTTAATTAAGAAACCGTTCGATCATTAAGAAAGAAGATAAAGTAGCTTCTTAAATTACACATTTATCACCGTACTCACTGTATTCAATGAAATGAGAAACAGTCTTTTCCCTTCTGAGGGAGGAGTTGCAGCATTCGTCGTACAAGACAACCAGGATGTCCAGAAGTGTCTCCAGGCCGAAACTTTTTCCATTGAAGACGACGGGACCTCCTAGTATCATCTGCTCCAACTCCCTGATTCGATCTTCAGGGGGTTTTCCCGACATCTTTTCATTTAATTAATATTCATCTCCCGGACAACTGAGACGTTGGATAGCCATCCAATCGTCGTTACGCGCACGATAAAAATAGTTTTGAAACACTGTCCGGAACAAAGAATTCTGCATTCAATACTTTACATTCTGAAGTAATTTTGTCTTTGACTACTTCAAAACTTAGAGATAAGCACCGACATGACAAACAACGACGGAGGTAGACATCCTGTCATGCCCCCTGGCGGATGATTTCGTGATTGAAAATTGGCTATTTACTTCTTCTTCTTTTAATATGGCTATTTACTTTGGTAACGCGGTAGTATAAATACAGTACAGTATTGTATTTGTATACAATAGAATATTACCAACAGTTTTCATTCAGTCTGAAAGTTTCTTGAAAAATTTGTGATAAACTTGGATCGGAAAATTGAAGTCGGTAATCAGTATAAAAAACATAACATTGACCAACGACTATTAATGGCAGCATTCGTAGTTATTTAAAAGGAGTTAATTCTCCAGTGATTGGTGTCTAATGGTCTATGGAAGTCGGCCGGATTGGCCGCGTGGAAACGCTTCGGCTTTCCACTCTGGAGGACCCGGGTTCGAGTCTCGGGTCCCACCCCTTGAAAATATTTATCATGGGGTCCGGGCCCGGCCCGTCGATCCCCGTCCTCCACAATCCGGCTGACCCCTCCGCAGGGGTGGGCAGCCTGTGGAAGGGCTTGTTTCGCCCCGTCACTTAGTATTCTCCCTGAATGGAAAGTGGCGTCATCTATTGACCAAGAAAAAAAAAATGGTCTTTGGAAATCACTTCCGGATCCCTTTCATCTTCCGTATTAATGTAGGATAAATACAGTATTAGGAAACGTTCTTCTTAGTATATTATTATTGAGTATCATTCAAAATAATCCAGTACCGGCAAATATTTAAAGTTTTTTTCTCTAAATTATATAGAATTCGAATATCAGTTCATCAGAGAAACGCATATTTGGTATATCGCTATCCTTCTATGAGAAAATTGGACATTGGTGGAATGGCAAGCTATTTTATTGATGCGCGATCAGGGTTGGCCACGTGGAAACGCTTTTGCTTTCCACTCGAGTTCAATTCTTGAGTACCATCCGTTGGAAATATTTATCATAGGGTCCAGGGCGGCCCATAATCCTTTTCCACAATCCGGCTGATTTCTATGCAGGAATGGACAGCCGGTGGAAGGGCTCGTTTCGTTCCTCCACTTAGTAATCCGCTAGAGTGGAAAGTGATGACATCCGCTTTTAAAAGTTCAAACCACCGTATCTGATCAAATTTCCACTGACTTTTCACTCCTCATCTACGGTGTCATATTTTTGTTAACAGATGACGCTACTTTCCAATCAATGAAATTGTGAAGTGACGGGATTAACAACTCTGTTACAGGCTGTCTACTTTTGCGGAGGAGTCAGCCGATTGTCAAAGACGGGGATCGACGGGCTAGGCCCTGAACCCACGATAAATATTTCCAAGAAATGGGGCTCGAGATTTTTTTTTCATTTTTACACCCCTTTCCAATCAGTGAGATTACTAAGGGCGGGGCCAGTTCCAACCACAGGCTGCACCCGCACCCGTGGAGGGCGGCTGTATAGTGAAATCTTTTCGGGGATGGCCGGGCCGGGCTAGAATTCCGAAAAAACTTTTCAGGAGATGCCGAACTCGGGTCTTCCTGCGTAACACGCCAACGCGTTACCACTCGGCCATCCGGCCTGGAACTCGAGATTCGAATCTGGATCCTCTAGAGTAGAGAGCCGAAGCATTTCGACGCAGTCCAGATTATCTGGCGGCGCCCACTTATAGAGCCCATCACAGGCCAACACCGATGATGAAGTGAACCGGAAGATCGAAGTGACGGGGTTCTTTTTTTTTAATAGATGACGCCACTTTCCATTCAGGGAGAATACTAAGTGACGGGGGGCGAAACAAGCCCTTCCACAGGATACACCCCTGCGGAGGGGTCAGCCGGATTGTGGAGGACGGGGATCGACGCCCCCCTGCGGAGGGGTCAGCCAGATGGTGGAGGACGGGGATCGACGGGCCGGGCCCACTGCGGAGGAGTCAGCCGGATTGTGGAGGACGGGGATCGACGGGCCAGTCCCGGACCTCATGATAAATATTTTCAAGGTGTGGGACCCGAGACTCGAACCCGGGTCCCACCCCCTTGACAATATTTATCATGGGGTATTTTAATATTGAGTAGTCAATCCAGTATATATTGATATATACATCGATGGCGGCTGGTGATAGGCACTATAGTCTGTTCAGCCTAACCTTGTGCATGACCTTGGAGGTAATCCGGCTGCCTCATCTTACAGATAGGCCTCGATTAGCGTGTCTTCGAATAGCGCGAATTCGATTAGTGCGACTTAAAAAATTGATACCATTATTCGGTTAGTACACAGGTGATATTTCCAAATTTAACATAATTTATACCGCAGGGAAATTTTAGAAGGAATTTTAAAATGGAACCTTTGTGAATCATCTATATTTAACCACGGCACTACGTATCACGCTCAGGTTACCCGTTACTGTGCTACCTGAGAACGAAGATTCCGTAAATTAAAAATTATTTAAGGTCGACCATGACTCAAAATCGATTAACCAAATAGCGATACTATCAATTGAAAATGATTTCTTTTTAGAAACCGATTTTAAAGTAGTAGTAAATAATTTTTCAGAAATCAAAACATTAAAGGTGAAGCTTCTGTAATAGCTCATTTTATAAAATTTTATAATCTGTAAAATAATATTTGCTGAATCTGTAGCTGACAATTTTTATAATTTATATGTTTTATCCCGATTTCTCCTTCACACACATTAAATAATTAATAAAGAAAAATTACAAAAAAAAATTATCTGATTTATCTGTTTTTATTCCCTACAAAGGCGCCTTTTATATCTTGAACTATAGGCGCTTAGAGCAGTAGCTATGGCACTGTGTATATCGTATAATGTGGTCGTTACCACAGTAAAATTAAAATACAAATTTTTTTTAATTTCTGGCAATACTTTATAGATATGCTGGCGTTAATTTATTTTATTAGTTATTATTTATACTGTACTCGATTACTGGCGAATGTAAAGTAAGTAGGCATTAATTAGAGACCGCATCCGAAATCGAGATATCTTTATTTAAAATAAAAGAAACAAAATTGTTTATATTTTATAATTACATATTTATCAAAATTATAAAAATATATATGGCCGTATAGACTAGCCAACCGGGTGACACGGTAATAATATAGGTACGGCTGGGTTAACCGAGGTTATCGAGACATTAAAAACTGTTTAAGTGAAAATTGGTAAATCGGAACCACCGACTCGTGTCCCATTAATTTCGACGCAGAAATTTTCAATCGACTCTCGGGTATGGAAAAATGGCTGCCATTTTATCTACCGATGTTTAAAGCGTTCGAAAAGCGTCCATGTAAATATAATGGCGGACGTTATATATACGGTAGTTGGCCGTACTTACTACTAATTTAGCCTATTTCTCGCCCTTAGATTTCGAATTTCCCAAGCGTTAAGAGTTAAGCGAGGTTTAAGCTCAGCCAGTCAATGGGATATTACCGTCTAAAATTACGAAATTTTTATTAAATTACGTAATTGTTAAAAATCTTTAAGCTACCAAATTATTGACAAAAATCAGTTAAAATTTTCCGCCAGTTAATATCCATGTTTTTAATTCTAGGCGCTTAAAAATTCGTTAAATATCTATTTTATTACGGAGATTATTTTAATAAAACTAATAATTACTAAATAATTTACTTAAACAATTACGTTGGTTATAATTTAACATATTCTAATAGAACAATAAAATAGCCATAGTTGGAATTTATACGGGAATAAAAACACGTGGCGGATTTATCCGGCTAGTATAACGCCTTAACTATCGTTTTACCGAGTTAAATTTTTCTATAGCAGTTTGGAAACCGTGGAAAAGTGCCGGTACACCACGGATATTCGTATTATTGGTACACGCCATACATCGAATGGGATACCAGAACCTGTAGCGAAAGTGGAATGGAATTTTGTCTTAAAATTAATGGTGTACGCAGTCGATTCGATATATGTAATACAACCGGCGAGAAAATGGTCGATTTAAAACAAATTACAGCCAATACTATTTCGTCGGCCATCCACGAAATAGATTTCGTGGATCCGACGAAATAGATTTCTCGAGAAAAATGAGAGATTTACGCTGCTGACTCAATGGAGAATTAGTTCATCGACCAAAAAATACCGGTAGATGATGGTTAAGTATAACGATGATAGAAGCCATTCGATAGTTTTTATGGGAAAAATATTTCTGAAATGACTTTTCTCCAGATGTTATATAAATTTTATATTACAGGAAGAATTAGTTCCGGCCGCCATATTGTATTTCGGTAGTAATACGGTGGCCAATACCGACGTGCTACAAGAATGGTGCAGAGAAAAAGTTTCGTCTCCCAAGGCGGCCAGATACAGCGCTCAGTTATCCAGGTGGGTGATATTTATTTAAAACTCGAATATGTAAAGATAAAAGGCTAACCCAAAAATTTAAAATATTGCAGAAAAAAAGCGTCCAGTACCCAGCCAGGCCCGTCGTCTAGCGCTACTTGATATTTTTTGAATAAACGATGCGGTTTGAATTTTATTAGTTACTAAAATTCAAACGTAATTATCGAGTACCTTCCTTTCTATCCGTACGTTTCGTTTGGGCTTATTAAATTTTGCTACTACCCGGTCCGATAGAGAAAGGAATAAAAACTTTCTTTATTCTACCCTAATCGATATAGGTAATTATTCTTAGAATACAGTTCAGGCGGACCTTCCCAACTCGGGCCGTTTCGGACACGTAAATCTCTATTTTGGTGGAATTGCCCATCAAAATTTCAGGCCAGAAATATGGTTTAGGGCCTTAAATTTATCCATCTACGTTTAAAGTAGGTCGATAAATTTCGCTCGGCCATTCCCTCGGTTAACCCGCCCCGTGTGGTTTACGGAATTAAGGCGCGGTAGCACTGGTTTCGTTTACCTGGAAATTTATATTGGGAAAAATTTGAACGCCTAGGGAATTTGTATTATTAACGAGTAGAATAAATTCGGGGCAATTCCGAATAAACTAACTGGAATAATTTATCTCACCCAAAACAGAAATGTGAAACCAAGTTATGTGGGGCCACCGAAAGAGTAGAGAAGTAAATCCGGTTCCATTCCGATCCCCATGTGGAAAAAGGAGATTTAAGTACCGAAATAAATTCGATTCGGTGTCGCCTCTTCCGGCTTTTAAATATCTACCGTAGCTGGCTAATAGTATAAGTGAAAAACTGGCCGAGTGACATCGTATGGAATTTATTTCGGTACTTAAATCTCCTTTTTCCACATCAGGGTCGGAATGGAACCGGCCACCCGATCTCTACTCTTTCGGTGGCCCGACTACCTAGTAGAGTAGACATCGGCCCATTTTTCATATTTATGTTTTTGCCCAGATATCGATACTTTCAGTTAAATTAAAGCCACAGGCCGAATAAATAATAATTAACTCGATGAAATTGTAAAATGACTGAAGAGATGTATCGAATTTATATGAATAAATGGACTTATTTAAAATTTATTTTTTGTCGATTCTGTTTCGTGTCGAGTTGGGTTTCGGCGCCACTTTCTTTCTTCGACAACTGTCATTTTCTTGTACCTCCGCCACCTTGGGTAGTATAGCTGGTTGGTAAAAATGCGCGACAAATAGATTAACGTTTATAATAGCGGAGAGCAAACTTTTGGACGTCTTGGGAAATCCATCATGCCATATACGATCCGGGCTTTCTTACCGACGCGCAGTGGGGTATTTGTACTAAAAAGTTGGCCAAAATTATTTTACGGATTAAAAAGTCTTAATTATCTACATAATTAGGATATATGATGCTAGTTATGATATGATTTTCATAAATAAAATGACAAATTTGAAAATTATTTACATTTTTAATAGCACGTATTGACAACCTATCATCGATAAAAAATTTTATTATTTTATTCGTGTGATGATGCTAATATTTGTTCATCCGAGGTCTCTTCAGTTTCATCCGCAGAATTTTCTTCATCGGAAGACTTTTCTTCATTCGCATCCATTTCTGTCTCTGCAGGCAAAAACATATCCAATGTTTCTTTTTAGAAATGACTGTCATCTTCCAACAAGTCTCGTGCCTGTTAAAAGCGGATCGGAGCTTAGCGACAGTCTGTTTATAACATCGAGATTGCGTGCTTCTCCGCTAAATTTTCTGGCATAATTTTGACGATACAAACGGAAGTGTTTATTTCTCGCTTCAGCTGCCTCCTCTGACCTCGTTTCTATGGGTAGCCAGGCTTTATCTATGACAGTGGAACCGTGAAGGAGGATTTTATGTAGAGTGGATGTCATAGGATGCCACGAGTATAGTTCGACATATAATATTGCAGTATTTATACAGTAAGAATCAAATTTTTCTGTGTTTATTTTATAGCCACTCGATATTACTTCTAAAATGACTTTTAGTCGGTATATAAGGCGCGGATCAACACCCGTAATCTGAGCTGATAAATCTGGATCCATAAAAAATCTCCCGCTGGTATTGCCATCATTACCGTTCCCAAAACCAGCTGTAGGCGCATCTACTAGTAAACCCATTTTAGTTTTAAATTCCCCTTGTATTTTCAAGTTCGTTTCCTTCACCATATGTTCTTCATTCATAGTCTTCAGCTGCCATTTTTTAATCGTAATTTATAAGCGAGATGGAGCAATCCCTCGAACAATCTAATTCTAGGGTGTAAACTCGATAATCCAAATGTTAAAGAATCTCAATTTATTTCTTTTCTTAGCGATAAATTTTTAAAATCTTTAGATGTTGCTCTGCAGAAATAACGTTTCATAGTGGATGCGGTATTAGTAGCAGCAACGCACACTTTTGCATCAATCATTGTCAGTATCATCACACGTTTAGTGTATCATCACGTCAGTATCATCACATTGTCAGAATTGTTGCAGAAAATCATCATTGATTTTTGCATCAATCATTGTCAGTATCATCACACGTTTTTTTTTTTTTGCAGTAAAAAAATCATTTAATTGTGCGACTTCCCTCGCCTTCAATGAATTAATTTTGTTTTGTATATAGTTGATTTCTTCGTTTGTAATGTCAGCAGTTTCTTTTACAAACCGGATTCGAATTGGACGGCAGTATCGTGGTTCTGCCAAATTACTTTTATATTGTCTGTTCCACAAGTTAATTGCGAGGGGACAAAAGAATTTTGAAAGATGTTTGCATCAGAATCAGCTTCATATTCAAATTTCTGTTTATACTGTGCTGGCTGCGATCCATCGCATCCCCACTTACGTATCGTAGTCAATTTTTTTCTGTCTTCTTCGTTGAATGTGTGAATAACTTCTGTCTTGTATGTTAAAAGACGAGTAACAGTCTGGTACAACAAGTCCTGTAGATTAACTTCGGCACAAGTAGCTGTAATGCGATAAGATTCTTGTACAGGGGAGCCGTTTTTCTCCCTTTGTATAATCGATTTGCACGGGTAGAGCTTCTTACGGCAGCTCCCGATGACCTCGTACTGTTTGCGAGATAATTCGGATTCGACAAACATGGAGAATGCTTTTAATGGTATTAATTGTCGCGATGTCTGTTCCTTCACAGAGATCGCTTTTCTATATTTAGTAGCCCGTTTAGGAGACTTTGTTAAGTCTTTCGTAACAGAACACAACTTCGGCTGGCATTTTCATTTGGGTAGCAAATATTAACTCTTCCGAACCTATTTTACTACGAAGAGTTTCAGTCTTTCGTCTCTTACTCCGATCACTGGAGTCTAAATGATTTTGTTGGTCGTCCTGATCGAGAAGTTGCTGGCGGTATTTGAATTGTTTCTCGAAGCCAGCAGCTGTTTTTTTAAGAAAACTTCCGTATAATATGATTCAGTTAATCTTCGTTTAATTTCTGATTTTACATAGGAAAGTTTCAATTGTTTTTCGGAATAATTTCCAGAATGTAATAAAAAGCTGTGGGCACGGTTCAATTTTTCGTTTACGTGGTTACGCTGGTGATGCTGCGTGATGTAGAAATCCTTCGGTGTCATAATTTTGACTCCCGACGATCCTAAAGAGAATTTTAATAATAATAATAATGAATTTTTGAAATTTTTACTGCGTGTTAAGTTTTAACAAAGAGGGTCAGTATTTGACATTCCGGAACTAATTTTTGCGGTAATTTTTAGAAGAACCCTTCCCCTGTCATACCTTATAAAAATTATAACCGGGACTCACTTTGAAGTACGGTAAAACCTCGATTTTACGGACACCATCCCAAAAAATAAAATAAATAAATTATACAATATTTGCATAAACTGTCTACAGTATAGCTACATCCAGCATCAAACAATATTTGTATAAACTGTCTACAGTATAGCTACATCCAGCATTTCTTATCTGCACTGATGCATCGGGAAAGGAATTCGTGTGTAGAAGAAGGCGACCAGTTTGTTTAAGTACTGTACAGTATTATTGTATTGCGTGTAAAATAAAGCACTCATTTATTGCATAATGTGTCATTTTTATTTTAACAACTTACATAAATTTAATATACATGTATATAGGTAATTTAATTTAATTTAAAATTACTCTATGTATAAGTCACATTAATTAGTACAGGTATGTTGAAAATGATAATTAATGTTTATAAAAAATTTTATTTGATTTTACGGACTTTCCGATTTTACGGACTAGTCTCGCCCCCTATAGTCCGTAAAATTGAGGTATTACTGTATAACAAAACTGTATAACTTGGAGTTTTATCATATTTTTAGATAAAAACACTATAATTATATATAGTATACATATTTTATCACGTTATTTTCGTGGTAAAACTTTATGTATCATTATTAAAAAATATACAATATATTGTAAATATCTGCCATAGAAGAATCCATACTGCGACAGTTGACTGTTTTATAAAATATACAAAATAAACACTCAAAATGTTTCTCTGGAAACAACTACGAGAACTGATACTGGTGCCTAGTACAGAACACACTAATTCTGACTAATGGGAGAGCCACCTGGTGGCGTGGATGAAGTAAATAAATTTTGATCTTAATTCTATATGTATTCGGCTACCTGGTGCGCAATTATATTCTTCGCTATGACGGATTTGACAAAATTGACTTTCGGCCAGGTTTTTTGTGCAAATACCCCACTGCGCGATGGGTAAACGAAATCGTTGGAAACTACGGTATATATAATGATTAGCATTGAAAATTTTCCTGTAAACCAGCAGTTGTCAAAAAAATGTCGAGGCGGCCCTACGCTCCGAAACTGGGTGATAAAGTGGCCGAGTGGTGGCGTGTTAAAGCCTTGGCCAATTTTAAAGAGCCAGTTGAATGGCCGATTCCACATCCATAAATTTTTAACCAGAGGTGGGGGCTGGTGTCTTATATTTATTCACTTTCTGGGCCAAGTTCCTCATCCGAAATAATTGACTTTTGTACCATCGGCTGTTTCCTACCTAAGTTTATTTAAAAACACAATTTTTATGGATACATAATCCAAAAATGCGCCTACTCGTTGGTAGCCACCTATGGTCGGTTTATCTGTTAAGGCGTAAAATGCCTATTTCGATTACGGCTTATATTATAAAATAAATATTTTAAAAACACTTTTCCACCTTTTTTTATACGCCATTCTACTTTCGTACATTATACATTTCGGGAACCAGTTGAGTAGGAAAGTCGAGGACCGCCTATATACGGGGTGACCGTATATAGGCGAAAAGTAGTATAGACCTTATATAGTCTGTTTATCGTACGTTAAAACGTTACGATAAGCGGAGCCACGAATAACTGAGAAGAAATGTCGGTAGCTTTATTCGAGAAATTGACGCGCCCGCCCAGGACGTAAGATGTGTTTCCACGCGACAACCATGGGCGGCATCCCTTAAACAACATTCTCTATGGCCGAAAGTAACGCGTCCGCAGGAATGTCGGACACAGTCCGCCATACCTTATCCTTTAAGGTGGTCGAGTTGGGGAACCCACAGAAAAAAGTGCCTGGGGTCGACAAGAAAAAAGCCACCCACCTTCCTTTGTTCCGTAAAGTCGTGGCGCCACCACCGCCGTACCCATCCAGCCTCACCTGGTGGTGCTCCATCCCGCGCCAAGGTTATCCGATGCTGGGCCGAAGTTGTGGAGTAACGAAACTAGTCGGCGTACCGCCAAACCTGGCTGGGTCACCATATGGGTCTGGGGTCCTGAAAGAAAGGATGGTCCCAGTGCCAAATCCGTGGCGCTTCCACACCGAATGGCCAGTTTTGGCCCATGCGGTGGGTGGTTCGGATAGCCAAATTCGACAAGGGCGAGTGTTAGCGGTCCCGTTTAGGTGAAAATGGGCCCGATCAGCCCACCGGCCGAGCCTGGTCAACCCGCATTCCAGCCAGAAACGGCGACCATCGGCCATAATCGCCGTTTTTTTTATGGTTAATAGAAGCGGAGAACTTTCCGTAGCACCAATTCAACCGCGGTGCTACTACCGGCCACGATAGTCTGCGTCGGCGATTGTCTGTGGCCACACCGGTTTCCCACCCGAACCCGTAGGGATTGTGCTCTTCCACGCATCGATGGATACAGGGCCTTTACTTGGCTGGTTACGGCTTCTAAACTCACCCACAGCGGCCGTTGCCTTCCATCGACCCAGATCAAACATCTCCACCAGTAACACCTGTCCAACTGGCGGTTGTTCCCTTCTACTGGCACCGCCTTCGATTACAACAGTGCCACTAATTTTTTCTCGACGGAATGGTGTTGGCCGCCTGGTAGTTAGTCCCCCATACCAAATTTGATGGAGGATAGACCAGCTACACCATGTCGGTTTAATTATGGTCGGAGTCGGTAATGTATTTTTATCATTTCGATAGCCAGCGGATATATAAAAATTACGATATTTTTAAAGTTATTCGGATGAGTAAAAGCACCATGTTTGACAACGAAAACAGGCCCGGGCCCGGTAAAAATGATGAAAGAATACTACTAGAGGAATGTTTTGTAGAGGCTCCGAAATTTCCACACCGATAAATAGGATAGTTCGGTAAACGTCTTATAGAGAAATTTAGTATCCACCATGGTCCTGGAAATATTTTCGTATTAAGGTTATCTAGTGGACAACCCGTCCACCGACGTCGCCTACTAAGTCGAATATTGCGGCCGAAAAGATGGACGATTGTGGTGACCGGCTGTGTTTATTTTTCCAATAACTTACGGAAACAGTAAGTATGGCCGAATATAAGCTTAGGAAATTCACTGACTATACAACAGATTTAAGGAAATACCATCGTGTCCTTTTCCTTACATTAATATCAACTAATAATAGAAATAGAATTTAAAGAAACTGCGGAACGCCCATTTAAAACGTCTTAAACGCACAGATATAGTATTTTTATTAACACCCGGGCTACCTGGGAAAACTCCGCCATGCGCACCGGTGTTTCCATACAGCTGCCTATCCAATTACAGACGCGTCACGGAAAAAAATAGGATGATAAATAAAACGAAAAGCGGAGCACTTAAACCTGGCCCACCAGCTGTTCTAACGTTGGCATAAATTATTTTTATCTGCAGACTTAGTGGAGAAATTTGGAGATTATCCAGTTAGCCGGATGGGGTGGATAGCGTCATCCTTCCATCATCATCTACGTAAAAGATTTAAATTTATGACACTCCAGATGGAGAAAAGCGGTATAGATATCCCCATTCCAACCCAAGATTTTACGCGTTGATTCGTTTCGCCTTAAACGGTATATTGTGTCAGCCAGTAAATTATCTTTAATTTCCTTATCTTCCGTGGAAATTTTAATTATACGAAAATGCAGGGCACTCTCGACTTACGCCATGGTTAGCTTCTGCCGTGTTAATTCATAATTCCGAGTAAAAGTACAGATTCTGGTCGGCGGAGAAAGATGGGCACTTCCTTTTGTTCTATTTACACCAGTTTCTACCTGCAGAAATTTGTGTAAACTGTGTAACAGTAACCAGATACAAATTTCAAAACTACGTAAATCGAGGGTTAACCCTATCGGCAAAATTGTTATAACTAATATTTATGGATATGTGATGTTTCCAGAATTAGGTGGGTTCACCCACCATCGACTCTGGCCATTATGTGGATGGACCGATTTGAGCCAGATCAATCGTGTTATACCGCCGACTGTTGTCGCTATGGAAATGTGACGTAGAATAGGATGTTTTTGATTTATCCAGTTATTTCTAGTGCACTTTAATATGTGAACAGAGTTTATCACATAAAACAATGGCATTGTAGAATCCATTGGATGTGGATATACAATGCGTAACTCAGGAGGACTTGCAAATAATGATAAAAGGAGGACTTGCAAATAATGATGGTTCGAGTCGGTCGTAGTGAAAAATGTTTCTATAAATAATAATAATACATCGGCAGCAGCTGTGGTGCTTCTGATTTACTGCTTAAAAGTGGTGATCTTTTTTATTAAATTGTGCATAAAATTCATATCAGTAGAATGTTGAACATACAAGGAACTTAAAGATGTAAGTGTCATCGTTATAGGGTCATCATTTTTAAATGTGACCATTTAAAGTAATTATTCTTTTATTAAAAACTGTTTGTTTTGATTTGGTCGCTATTGGCAATTTTTGTTCCGATTTGTCGCTATTGACAACTTAGATCTAACTTTTTGATTTTAATTAAAATCTAGAAAAATATTAAGTTACTAACTTAAAAAATTGCTTAATAACATCGTGAAGAAATTAGATTCTTTAAGACGTATAGTTAAAAATAACCTCGAAACAAAGATTTCTAAGGTCTTATGGCTGTATTCACCAACAGAGTTTCAAAATGAGTATCGCGTGATGCGAGAATCAACCGATCTGAGCTGCGAGTAGTGTTGGAGCGACTTCACATTCGCAGTGACTGTGATCGCAGCTACTGAAGTCATCTTATTGCAGGAATCTAAGCTAAAATTCTATTCATTGTAACTTTCATTCTAAGTTAGATGTTAATCTGACAATTTTATTCAAAAGTATTTAATAGGACACAAACTGTCAAATTTGAAATTTCAAATCCAATTAAATAAAAAACTAGATCAGTTTAAAAATTGAAAAATGTGTCATTTTCATCTTTCTTCTTTTTTCCTCTGCAAACATCTCTACAGATTGCATTGCTCAACTGATATTGATAAAATTTATCACATAGATATATCTTGAATTATCTGATGCCTTTTGACAATTTCGATATTATTAGATCAAAAATAAAGAAAATTCAGGATGTTTTCCATAAACATTTTTTCATACTGCATTATTTAATCACTTTTAAGTAAATCTGGAATATAGGCATAGCCTAGATCAATTAAAATCATCTGAAAATTTTAACTCAATTGAGTTAAAATTAAAAAGGTGTAGAATAGTGATTCTGTTTTCCCAAACTTTTTGCTTTCTCAAGATTTGAGATTCCTTTTTGGAAATTCTCGAGAATCTCGAGATTCTAAAAACATAAAACAGGTTTTTTTTAACTAAGGATAATGAAATGAGGCAGAAAAAAAATCATGTAAAATGAAAATAAAAAGTGTTGAGTTGTTTTATATTTGTTTTTTATTTAATCTTTTAATTATATTGAAAAAATACATCACATTTCAATAATACTGAAAAAATAATAGTGTTTGTTTTACAATTACTGATAGTCTTTATTAAAATAGCTTTTCAATGAACACAATCTATGGATTTATCTGCTAAATGGGTCCTGTGTTTGGACTCAAAATTCCAGAAATTCCATTTCTGGAATTTTTGTGACATTCTTTGTGATATATGTCTACATAAGACTGGGTATAAAAACTCCAGAAATGGAATTTTTGTACCCAGTCTTATGTAGACATATATGAGATATTTAACTATATAACTATTTATTTTTTATACGTCAATATATTTGGATATTTTGAGTACATAATTTTCTAAGAGAGCTCTATCATCACTGGCTATTGGGTGAAGAGAGAATTTTTGGGGAATGATTGAGAGCTAATTATCCATTCATATCTTCTGATACCCTCCTCTATATATTATATATCACAGATGTCAGTATATGTCACAGTTACTCTGGAGAACTGCTGAATGGGTTAGAAACCAAAATTTATTTTGTCTTTGCTTATGTAACATCATCATTAATCTGTATATGTCATAACATGGCAGTATCTACAACAATAGAAATATTTAAAATTGCAATAAAATTGAATGGCTTTTGTACAGTTTATTGATTTATATCAGGGCTGTCCGATTATAATGAGCCCGAGGGCCGCAGCCGTGTTTAGTAGAAATATGGAGGGCCGCAGTTACAAAAAAGGGGGCGGGGCTTTGGTACTTGATACGCTATTGTCTCAACAAACGGAACGCCTAAATATAATGCTTTTTGGAAACCAATTTTATTTCCAGATTAACAAACCTTATTACAAAATTATATTTACCAGATTGCATCTAATAAACATATAAACAAAAATGGTATGCATGTATCTATTTAATGTGATAAATGATGGCGGGCAGCAGCATTTACAAGGGCTGGATATTTATATCCATTCCTGTTTAGTTATCTGCAGAATACGTAAAAGAAGAATCTCCAAGGCAGGTTCTGAATCGATTCTTAACAATTTTCATGTTAGAAAATGCACCTTCACACAAATAAGTACTATCAAACGTTGATAGTACTTATACTTTCCGACTAAAATCACAAAA